>JAUELK010074269.1:0-19005 GCA_031471215.1 Gastropteron pacificum | reverse complement strand
CCCCCCCCCCCCCCCCGGGTTAGCACAGGAGGTAGAACGTTCAGCCAACACCAATTTCTTGACCAGTTCTCGAGCACAAAGTTGGTGTTCACTTTGAGTGTTTTTTCAGTCCCCGGTCACCTTGATAGGTCTTCTCGGATAATCACAATAAACTCGGAGGTCCCGATACGCGCATGTTAAAGATCCTTTGGCAGTTTGATATCGTTGAAAAGTAGGCCAGTTATGGCCGCTGTCCGGACAAAATTCAAATCTAAACCATATCATAACCCCCTCGTCCCAACCACCAAAAAGAAAATGGCCGATGTGCGACTGCGCGTTGGCTTCAGCAAAAAGCAGAGCTCATAGGACTAAGACAAATGTCCCTGAGAGAGGATGAATACAGTATACAAAATACAAATACAAATACTTGTTCACTTGTTTGTTTAGTCGTTTGACTGTCTGTTTGTTTCATCTTAACTGACTGACGATCTACCGTTGCTTGTGCAGATTTACCCAAAGGTGTTCGGGGTGTTTTGAATACATGTACCTGTCATTTTTTTTTAATTAAAAAATGAAGGTTGAAGTAAAAGACAAGGTGCCAATTAATGATATAATCAGAAACGTGACCCCCAAAAAAGAAAGATTCACATTAGATATATTGCCAAAGAAAAAAGGAAATAGGCAGGACCAGAATGAAAGACAACAGATGGACCACCCATATTTTTTTAAAAGATTTAAAACAACTGCAAACCAATACTCCAATTCCTTTTCTAGTACGTCATAATGCTAATTTGAAAGGTAGAGGCTGGACCTGGGGGCACATGGGACGTCTTGCAGCCGACCGTGACCAATTGCGATCTCTGGTTGAGGCCTTATGTGCAGGCGAGCACGAAGAGGACTGAGTAAGTAATGCTAATATAACACTTTAATAATAGCCGATTTCTATAGAAGTGTTTCTCGCTCTACAACAAGCTCAAAGCGCTTTATAGCTATTATTACCCCGGCAGACCTGATTAATTCCAGAGCCTTCTCAACCTCCTGGGAGGCATATTGGTAATGCTGCCTGGTCGGCGCCCATGCCAACATAAACTTACTAACAAGATTGTTCACTGTCTATAGTCGGATACCAAAGTACTTTTTCCACATTGCATAGTGAACATGGTCCTTTTCCTATCATTGTTAGTAGAAACAACAACAACAACAATAACACCATGATGGTCAAAGTGTCAACAGATTGAAGAGACAGCAACAACACCCGTCATGTCTTCCTGGCACTCTTGGGAATCTTTCTAGGACCAATCAGCATCGTGGATACATTCTCTCCAAATGTGACACGTTTTGTGATTGGATCGCCAGGTCTTGGTGTTTCTGATGGCAGGCGGTAGTGGAACGATCTTAGAAATCCCTCACAGCTCGTCTGAGACGTTAGGTCCGTGATGGTTTGTGAAGTGTTTTCTGAAGGCAACGGCGCCTCGGTGGTTTTACCCTGTGGTTTGGTCGTAGACGTTTGCAGGACTGAAAGTGAACCAATTGGAGAGCAATCGCCCTGGGAACCGTTGTCTAGAGACACATCGGGCGGGTCAGTGTTGGTCGAGTCGATACTGTTCCTTCTTGAAGAGTTTTTCAAGATAGACTTGAGCTCTGGAGACTCTGCAGGTTTAGAGGGCAATGGTGAAGTTTCCGTGGAGTGCCGCCTTCGACGGCCAGAGTGTGGAATGCCACCATTTGTCAGTCTTCGGATGGTGTCTTTTGTAAGGGAATAAGGATTTGTAGACTTTGAAGAAGCATATGATACTGACGATGAAATATCCGAGTCTGAGAAGAGGCGGGGCTTTGCATCACGACCAGCCCGTGTAGTTTTAGGTGATAGTGATAGTCTTGACCCTGAGGCATCTGTCGATTTGGTCAGAGTTCCAGCAAGGTGAGCTGAACCCGTGCAGCGTCCTTTGGGTGGTGAGGATCCAGACTTGGGTCTGGCATTGGCTGTCACCTTTGCACGTGATGTGGGATGTGGCCCAGTACTTGACGCCTTTCGTGTGGTGTGTTTACTTTGACCGACTCCATGTCCGTAGTTACAGACATGGTTTGTGTGGGAAGAATACACTGCTGAAGATACACGAGGAGATTTCAACATGACTTCGTTTGCATAGAGGGACTCGGATTCTTTACAGCTGTTGGGAGATTGGCCACTTTCGCTCCAGAAGGTTAAGAAAGTAGTGGATCGAGATTCCTGGAAGAAGCGAGGAGACAGCAAGAACGGATTCCTAGGCTGTGCCGCGGAGTATGGTCTTTGATGTATTACAGGACGGTCGACTGACTGAGAAGGAGTCTGATCTGCCGTGTGAGAGTCCGTTGACACATTAGGGATGTATCCATCTTTGTTCTGGGGGATACTGTTCGTACTCTTGAGTAGTGTGTCTAGTGCAGGGAGGCGGAATGACGTCCAGGGTTGAGGCTCGTACAGAAAAGACTTTGTCCTGGGCGTGGACACTCTTCTGGTGGTGGAACTGTGGGGGAGTTCTGTGATGGCGGTCTGGCTGAACCCTACCCTGGGGCTGCTGGTGCACACTGTCTTGATGGGAGATGGATAGAACACCCGTGGCGCTGTGGAAGAAAAGAAAAAACAGTTTAGTTTACTTGTCGAAGATCTAGTACTCTGGACATTGTACCGAAAGTAAAGATGGCATTTATATAGCGCTTTTCCTCCAGAGAGCTCAAAGCGATTCACATATATTACTCCCCCGACAGACTACTAAAGCAAAAAACACATAACACATTACAAACATTGAACACAAGTACAGGCAGCCTGTGAGGCGCAGAAACATGCCTATAGCCGGTTACCCCTTTTACACCTGGGTAAGGTGAGGATGTTGTGTTAAAAAAAAACTTTCCAAGAGTTTACGGAGCTCGCCCCAGTCGGGGCTCGAACCCTAGGTCTTTTGGATCCCAAGTCCGGCACGTTAGCGACTGAGCTAATCCGCCACTGAATTCCTCGGCTGCTAGGAGCAGCCATCCGCGATATTCCTCCACGTCCATCTATGCTTTGCAATCTTCGATCAAATACAATTAGCTCCACGCCAATCTCTATACTTTTGTTCGGCCTTCCTGGTGGTATTTTACTCTGTGTTCTACTTGTCTTTCTGTTGTGCGTATTGTCCACATCCAAACCTGCCATGAATCCTGCCCATCTTCACTTTGCTCAAAATCTACTTTTACAAAACAAAATGATTGTACTTAAAGTACTCCATGCCTTCATCATTTTTTTTTTTATTAGCGGAACTGAAAAGAAGGTACCTGTCGCAAGAAGAAAAAATGCGTACCTTTTTCACTATGTGCATAATATAAATTCACCATTTCTCTTCAAAACTAAATAGAAACTGCATGTTGCAATAAATGAAAGGTGAATAGGATACTAACATGTCAGGGCTGTGTCCAGATCGGTCATCGTTGTCTGGTCTCAGCTTTGTGCTTGTTTGGGTGAAGTACAAGGCTTCATTTGTGGTTTAGTTGTAGGCCTTCAGGTTTAGGTGGTGAAGTACAAGGCTTCATTTGTGGTTTAGTTGTAGGCCTTCAGGTTTAGGTGGTGAAGTACAAGGCTTCATTTGTGGTTTAGTTATAGGCCTTCAGGTTTAGGTGCACCCTTGGTACACTCATCTAGATGGAGAGAAAAAGAAAGAAACACATCTATTATGGTAATAGTAATAATAATACTACAGATCCTTTATCTAGCGCTCATCCATCAGTGGCTCTGAGCGCTTTACAATGACACTGTTCGCCACTCATTCACACAACATCAATCAATGCAGAACACAGAATGCAGAATTACGTGGATTGGGTCTGGAAATCAAACTTGACAAGAAATAATATAAGAGTACAGAGTTGTTTGCTGAAAGAATGACGTCACTCTGAGGGAAGAAAATTAAAGGAAGGAGAAAACATAACAATAAATTAATTATTGTTGGGCATGTTTGTTAAATTAGTGATCAATTGAGTGAAGGCTTGAAGTCTTAAACGATTGCCACATTGAACGATCATACATTTTGATAACATGATAAAACCAGAGATGATGAGACTGGACACTGGTCTCTTTATCTTTGTAAAAAAAAAAAAGGTAAGCCTCTTCGAAAACGTCTCTAACACACAACAGACGGGCTTTTCACATTAGGTTTACGAACCAACGCGTGTGTGTGAGCTTTACTCACACTTTCCTATTATCCTTTTTTTAAATTGATATATGCTGTTTGTACACACGGGACGCACTCATGTTGGCTACGTTATAATAGCCAAGTGTCCCGTCTGTACGAAGACGTAGGGTCTATGATAGTGATAATACTACAGACGAAGGGCGCCTATTCACAAGGCATGCAGTAAGGCCTGTTTGATTGACGTGTGTATATGATACACTAGTAGGGCTTTCCCGTTCTTATGAACAGGAATGGACAACTACTTGCTATTTCTAGAACCCCCCCTCCCACTATCTTTACACTCTCATTTACAACTATCCGATTCTGAGAACATTCGACCGTAAAAAAGTGCCACGCCCCCTAACCTCTCTTATAATAATAATATACATTCTCATGCGTGATATAAATGGGCCCGGTGCCATCTACACACACAAATCTATCATTATTGTAATGAGATCAGTAGGCCTATACCTTGTTGGGGGTACCCACCCACTACAACCGATCCTTCCTTCAGAGGAAAAAAACATATTTTATTTTTCAAATTAAAGACATTAAAGGCTCCGCCGCCCCCCAGAGACCGACACGTTGAACCCCCACGGTTCGATCGACCCAAGTTAAAGGCCAACTAAAGGCGTCAATGAAACAACGATCAGTCACATATTTCAACTTTTGAGAAAATCAATGTTTTAATATTGGACTCTCCTCATTCTTTCTTACAACTAGACTGGACTCAGATTGTTTTAGGATTTGATTCTTTCTTGAGACATACTTCATGACTTGGTTAGCCTACAAGCCAGAGGCAATATCTAATGTTACTTTGATCGTTATTTCATAGACGCCTTCAACTGTATTCAGTGTGTTCAGAGTGTGCAGAGATCCACTCTTGGTGGAGAACAGCATTTTTGCATTGCCCCTGTGAGATCATAAAGTCAATTATTAATTAAGTTCTGACGTCTTTACACACACCTGTGGGGAACGGTTGGCGAGACGTTTTGGAGAAATGCGTAAGAGATTATACACAAATGAATACCAGAGGTAGAGAGAGGGAGACACGAAAGCTGGTCTTTCTTTCACGAATTTCGTTCAGCACCATAGCGCGGTAACACGCACACATGAAACACCCACCCTCACCCACTCCTTGCCTCATTATCTATATATATGGATATAGGCTCACAACAAGCTTACTGTCTCACTGTGTTGCCCATATACACACCCACCTCTTCTTTCTCTACATAGAATGAGCAAACAAAACAGGGCCAAGGTGTGTGTTGACCGCGCTAGCAGCAATACGGTTTTCTAATATAGACCGCTATGGCAAGTTCTATTTCTCGTTTACATGACACGTCTCTGCGAAAACCAAAGAAAGAAAGGAGAGGTTCCAAAAGAGCAACAGCATGTGGACGAAATAGTCAAATAACCCAAACAGAGCAAAACCCAAACCAAATAAATAAATATACAAACATGTTGTTGTTTGTTGTTTGCTACCAGACACAAGGTTTGAGTTATTCGCTCTTCAGGGAGTCTACTAGACCCACAGAGCCATGGCAGCCTAGCTCTGCAGCCTGGGACTGTAGGACCTTAAAATTGGCAGCTTGTTCATGCAACTGTTCTATGCAGTCACAAGACCCCTCTGGACAAGAAATAATGAATAAATTGAAAGAGAGAGAAAAAGAAAAGATAACAGTAACCCAGTGCAGTCACCCAGAAGTACTTAAACAGCGTCACCTATGCGCACTGGGCAATGGCCTTGGCCAACTGAACTTTAACGTCCGTCCACTCCACAAAAGAACAAGAGACACCGAGCCATTTACAACAAAACAGGAGTCCAGCTTTTGTGTTGTCAGGACTCGGAATGGTCATTCTGGACCTCCTGTAGAGCTTAAGCGCAGAAGTTTCCTTTGTCATTCCCCAATTGTATTCTTTACGCTAGGCGAGACAGTTTGCTGTGAAAATGATTGTGAGAGATCAATGAAACGCTATTAATAATACTGGATAGCGGTCATTATTTATAGTCCTGTGACTCGCTCTGCAGCAATCTCAAGGCGCTTTACAGCGACCGTTACCCTGCCATCATTCCATCTCCCACACAATTGAGAGAAATGACTGATCTGGCAACTTAGAACGACAGTCAAAATACGGCAAGCAAAGATTTTTAACTGTGATTTTGACACCCCCTATCGACACAATGAGGTCATGTCAGGGGGGACCAACGTATCAACGTCCATTTCCGATAGGACGAGGGCGGAGAGCCATATGAACCACATTATTAGAACCTGGAGACCAAATGCATTCATTAAGGCAAATGAGGCATTTTGGTAGCTTTTCTGGTACCAGGACTCGAAATAGACATTCTTGACCCCCTGTGGCTTTTGTGGTACCAGGACTCGGAATGATAATTCTTGACCCCCTGTCAGGAGTTTTTCTTTGTCATTGACCAATTTTCTTCTTTATAGATTAGACGAGAGACAGTATGTCGTCAACCAAAGGGATCGTGATAGAGCTGAGTAGCGTTAAAGGAGTGGGGGTTTGTGTTGTTTGCAATCACTCATTCACTCACTCACTGTACAGCGTCACTCTCTGGAATGTTGGCTGCCCGCACTGCCTGGTGTACGCCAGTCTTGCTTTCTGTCCATGGTGTTGAACATTTCTGGGCTGTTTCTATCTGTCCATTCATTGATGGCCTTCCTCTTTTTCTTTTTCCTACTACCTTCCCTTGGGTAGCTTCGTTCATTAATGTGCCCATTTTGCTGCGACATGTGGCCAAAGAATGTCATCTTTTTCTTCAGGGTGAGGGTGACAAGTTCTCTTTCAGTGCCTAGTTCATCCAAGTCACTTTTGTCGGTTCACTTCCAGCTGATCCTTAGATCTTCTGTAGAATCCTCATTTCATTTGAGTGGATTTTCTTTATGTTGCTTTTTTTTTGCAATAGCGTACATAATAATACAATATCAGAATTAACATGTGTCTAACGCTTTAACCCGCTCTACAGCAAGCTCAATGCGCTTACAGTCACTATCACCCAGACAGACCTGATTCATCCCTTGCCCTTCTCAACCTCCTATAAGGCACACAGAACGTTCTGCCAGGTCGGCGCCTACACCAACATATTAACAAGACATTTGCCTATCTATACTCGTGTACCGTACCTCTTTTACACCAGGGTGGGGAGAGAGGCTGAGAGATTCGTTAATTAAAAAAGGAAATTCTTCTAAGAGTATACTTGCTGTTGGATAAGAAAATACTCTCAAAATCCAAGTCGAGTCCACATCCCCTGGATCCAAACTCAGGACCTTTGACTCGAGAAGCCAACACGCTGTCTACTACACCACGGGATAAATGCGCCAAGTCTCTCTGAAAAGCCTGAAAGCGCGTGCCATTAACCTCGTCCTGTATTTGACGATGACAAAATACGCTGCCAGTTCAATACAAAAAAGAACACTCCACTTGGAATACAAGCGTGTTTTGATACCCTCAAAGCGAGATCGATTTCAATGTTTTGTAAGCTGGGGGATTAAAAAGTCAACATTCAATCATTCAATTAAAAAGTAAACTCCACTTCGCGAGTCATTAGCGCGTGGACTAGGCAATCCGATCGTGCGTAGCTGTCCGATTCACTCTTCACTGATAATGGTTCGCACATCAATTGGGAGAAAATGTCCTTGCTCTATTCAACGTCCTTCCTGTAAAGCTCACTTAAACTGAACGTACACTATTATTATGATAATCCGGTAATACGAGAATCGGGCAGATCAATAAAGCGAACTAAAAACATGACACATGATATTTTCATGTCTTCTTCAAATCAAGAGCGTGTCGATATTGCAGATCCAAGAGTTAAGTCGCTGTGTAAACAATGTTCATTCATCCGGAATAACTCAAAAAACAAAACGATAAAATTTATGATTTGGCGAAAGTGTGAAGTGAAAGCTTACAGGGCAGTAAAACCTGGAAATAGCCTTTTATGACATACGAGGTGAGCTGAAACGTCCTCGCTGTTTTATTATAAGTACTTTTTAAATTGTCATTGAAAAATAACTTAATTTTACACAAACATATTGGAGCCATTTTAGCATTCATGCACCAACTTTCATATATTTGTAAAGTCATTTGCGCTCAAAAACGTTAACGTAATAACAGGTAAGGCTCCCTCGTCGGTGTGACATACCCTTGTTCAGCGTCAATACGGTGATTCCGAAAGAATATATACCCAAATAGTGTGTTCACATTGCCTTTTTTCTCTCCTACTTTCTAAAAAGCTGTGATGTGGCTGTAGTGTAGTACTGATTTATGCTTCTGGACAAATTTTCCTTTATCCGTCCGCATAAATTCTCTAAAACTGTGCTTTAGATGCAGACGAAGGAGTCGTATCACATACTTTAATAGAAGCAAGTTTGAGCGTCAATAAGGTCACAGAGATTTGGAAATATTATGTTAACGTATTTTCAAAAGGCTGACGAATATGTGTGTAAAATTATAGGGCCTACAAAAAAATCAAGGACTTTTCAGCCCTCCCTCGTATCAATATTGTTTTAGCGCAAACGGAGACACAATAGAATAGAAAAAGGAAACGCCGTTCTGTCGAAATACTTTGAAAACGCGACAAGTACCTGATTCAACCTGTAGTCTATTTAGCAGACGACAACCATTTCGATGGGCCCCTTGGTTAATGATTTAGAGCTACACTCTTCATCGAATGTGCATTGAGAGAGAGAGAGAAATAGAGATAGAGGGTGAGAGAGAGAGAGAGAGAGAGAGAGAGAGAGAGAGAGAGAGAGTGGGGGGGCGAGAGAGAGAGAGAGACAGAGAGAGAGAGAGAGAGAGAGAGAGAGAGATGGGGGGGGAGAGAGAGAGAGAGAGACAGAGAGAGAGAGAGAGAGAGAGAGAGAGAGAGAGAGAGAGAGAGAGAACTAAAACAGACAGTAGACAGACAGGCAGGCAGACACATTGAGACAGACAAATGAGAGAATTGTTGGACTGCTCCTTTGCATAATAATATTACAGATAATAATATGTCCCAATCCTAGGTGTTGACAGCCGCTTGTTCCATGTGTCATTTGTGCAAACACCGGTGATACCTTTGAGGTTGAACCGAACTGATATTCGGACATGACAAAAAAAGGCATAAATTGTCCCTCTGCCATACCTTCAGTCGAATAGACATTTGGTACACTGACACACAGAGACACTGGCAGACAGACAAACACAGAGACACACACACATACGTTTTGTCTCTCACTCTCTCTCTCTCTCTCTCTCTCTCTCTCTCTCTGTGTCTCTCTCTGTCTCTCTCTCTGTCTCTCTTTGTCTCTCTCTCTGTCTCTCTCTCTCTCTCTCTCTCTCTCTCTCTCTCACACACACACACACACACACACACACACACACACACATCCCACACATGCACACATAAATTGGACACCAGCAAAAAAATAAAATGAGAAAAAGAAAATCAAAGTATCAATGTTTCGTGTAGATATCCATTCAGCTGAATGACGCAAGCATTCTTTTATTCTTTTGTTCTATGCGACTCGCCCGGTGGCAAGACACGCCTATAGATCTCTATAGATCTCTATAGATCTCTATAGATCTACATCTTGTTTGTATCCGATGGCAGGAAATCGCCGTGCTACGCTGAAGCTGTGCCAAAAAGCGTCAAACATTAATTGACAAATGATGGGAGTAGCTTTTTCCCTTCCTAGTTAGGCTTGTAGATACGGCGTTTGAGTTTTTGTTGTACACAATTACGTCATATAAGAAGTGGGGCCTACGGATTTAGGTCCGTCTCCGATAGTACGGGGATGGGTAGCCATTTAAACTGTCCACATAACCCATGCCCAGAGTTCCCAATTGGAATTCGACTAACCCGCTTAGAGATCAAATGGGTTAGTTAACCCAACATGTTAACAGTTAGACCACTTTGCGGCCCTAATAGTTTTGAACGATGATTCATACGCTTTGAATGAAGAGGCCACTGACAACAAACAAACAACAACAACAACAAACAAAAACAGACAATAAATCTTAAATAGTCATTTACAGTTAAAATGTAGAAATTGAGTGTTGTATAAATGATACTTAATATCAGGCATTCCACTTTGTAGTAAAAACAAAAACACACACAAAAAAACAACGACAACAACAAAGAAACTCAATAAACTTTGTTTTGTAAAAAAAAAAAAATAGGGGGGGGGGAGAACTAAACAAAAAAAGATGAATTCTTTCATGTACATTTCATGTATACCATACTCATATCGGGACATTTTTGTTAATGATTACTGTAAATTAACATTGCCTCACTTGGCCCATCCATACACTCTCAATTATTGTTTGTTAATAACAGACCCATGTTGGTGGTGACAATGAACAAGAAAATCACATATCACCTTAATACAAAGAAACAGCCAGGGAGGTAGAAATCGAAGTCAATGGCAGCTTAGCCAGTCATGTTTCATTCTTCAATGAGACCACATTTTTTTCAAGGTGTGTTTCAGTTCCCTTTTGTGCCACAAGTAATAAAGTGGCAGTTCCTATTGTGTGTATCACAAGTAAGGAAAACGCACTGGGTGACACTGAATCTCCACGAATTAATTGACTCCGTAATTCTTTAACGACACTTCACATTTCTTGAATGTGATTTTCAGTTCCTATGATTAACTGAGTACCACAAATAATGAACACTCATAGAGTAACATTGAATCTCGATAAATTCATTCCGCCAATAGTTAATACATAACTTATCAAAGCAGTCCTCACATAGCCTCAATATGTTGATCAGTTCCTATTTGTGACACAAGTAATACATTAGCTTGGAGTAGCAATGCGGTATATAAATATAAATATACATATAAATATATATGTAAATAATATATATATATATAAATATGGCTTGTGATATATAGCTATATGAAGTGGACATTTTTTTTTATTGAGGACACGTGAGGAAGCATTAAAGCTCCACAAAGTCACTTCGTAATTCTTCAACGAGACTTCACACTTCTTCAATGTGTATTTCAGTTCCTCTATTGCGTACCATAAGTAATGTACACGTATTGGAATTGAACTTCCTCCATACACTAGCTCCGTAGCTCTTCAAGACGTCCTCACATCTCATCAGCGTGTTATCCACCTCACCAAAAGTAATGAACACACATTCATGAAGTAGCATTGAATCTATACTATTATGTTATACCTTGACTCCGTAATTCTTCAATGAGATTTCACATTTCTTCAATAATATGTTTTCCACTTCATATAATATTATGCCACAAGTAATGAACACACATTAATTGAGTAGCATTGAATCTAGATCTATATGATTATACCTTGACTCTGTACTTCTTCAATGAGATTTCACATTTCTTCAGTAATATATTTTCCACTTGATATATTATGCCACAAGTAATGAAGAAGCATTGAATGTCCACGAATTGACTCCAGCAGCAGTTAATAAAGACTCCCCTCGTCTCAGTCGAACTATCAGATCAGAATGTAGTTCTGCGTTAATCCCCTATTGTTCAATCACTCCGCTAACGGGCTATGCATGGCGGGTTGTATGGCTCTCAAGTGCAACAGGCACTTTAGAAATTATTACGCAGGAGTGTATTCTTGTCTCTGGTCTTGGGCTAACACAGACGACACTGCCGTATTGATGATACTACGACAAGTCAATGCTCCTCCACCTTACCTTGACGAGACAGTCTGGTCGAACTCCAATCAGATAGAACACCCAATCAGTTCTAACCAAGTCCGAACCTTCCCATTCCTTATAGCTGGCGGCTCTCAGCGCGCAGGAGCGCGGGGTTAAAAAAATAAATAATGAAAAGGCGG
This sequence comes from Gastropteron pacificum, assembly GCA_031471215.1. Lineage (NCBI taxonomy): Eukaryota > Metazoa > Mollusca > Gastropoda > Cephalaspidea > Gastropteridae > Gastropteron > Gastropteron pacificum. The sequence continues at coordinate 7,018 of JAUELK010074269.1, read as the reverse complement.
GGGGGGGGTGAAAAGGACCGGGGCTGATAGGGAAGGGGGGAGGAAGAGTAAGAGAGAGAGGGGGCGGGGGCAGAAGAGACACCAGCAATTAAATTACGACCCTGTCCTGGCACTGGCTCCGGAGGTCTATCCTGTACACAAGACATCATTACAGCTTTATGTCAGCACTGGAGTCTTCGACATTTTGGTCCTCCGCAGAAAGGCACATTTTCTTTTCGTTTCAACATGTCTCTTCTAATTCGTTTATTTTCGTTTCTATGTGTTTGTTTGTTTGTTTGTTTTAGGGGGGGGGGGGGCAAATATTTGTCATTGTAGGCAGAGAGCTGGCAGAGAGATGCTAGTTCTAGTTGACATAATATAAAGAGTGCTACTGAATGTTACTGAAATTTGACTTCTCAGCGGAAGTACCTATATGCCATATTGGTGGATATTGGTTAGGTATCATGTAGCAAGCTCAAGGCGCTCTGCAGCCACTATAGGGCTAACATGGAAGTTGGATACATCCCTTTTGTGTAGCATCTATCACCTGCGATCTAGCTATAGATCTCTAAATGGTCTGCACCCATGCCCATGACGGGTTACTAACTATAGGGCGAATAAGGAATGTGTGTATATCTGGACACTTACTTTCTTATATCAGGTGAACTTAGCGTCTATTATTTATCTGATCTAGCAGTAAAGTTCCAAACTGTCAGCACTCGTAGTCCACAATTTTGGCGGACGCTATTTGCTGCAGGGCAAATTGCTAAGTTGGATATCTCGTTAGAGCGACGTCTATTATTATCACTTGGGGAAGAAATCCCACCCTCCAGACCTGTCTCTCAATAGCACTGTTTGGGTAGGCGTGTCTTACAATGTACACACAACTATTTGCAGGCGCACGACTCAATGGGCCCCGGAACAAAGTAGGTAAACGCTCTTCAGATAAAGATTTCCAGATCTTGATCTACCGATATCTCTAGGCTAAGGACCTTGCCCGGTTCACAACTTGACAACCCTTCACTGCTGCTGTCCTGCAGTTGGCCTAGAGCCAAAGGACTAATATGCTGTAAATGTAAAGCGCAGTGAACTTGCTGTAAAATGCGCGATATAAATCGGCTGTTATGAATACGGGAGCACATCCAGAGAGAAAAGCAGGCAGATGAGTCAAGAATAAAAACAAAAATAGTAAAAATAAAATCGCAGACCATGAACAGCATCAACTTGCATCTTTTTGTACGATACCACCAGCCTTATCCGAATAAAGATACATTCAACATAAAAGGAAAAGTCGTGCAGTGCTGCCCGCAGAATGCCTGCACAATACCCATATAGCTCTGTACCATTACGACAAACCCGTTGATCGTAAAGTTCATGAAACTATTGAGGGAATTTATATACCTGGTCATAAACATCTAATTTATAATGCAATATATATTGCACACTGCTAGGAACTGCCAGGCACCAGAGAGGGGCTGAATGTATACATCATCGCACATCTCTGTAACAGGCCTGACACGAAAAAGAGGCAAAGAACAGTGTACCTAAATAGTCGTCACTCAAAATTTTAGAAATCAAAAGAAACGAGGTACGGACAGCTTTTATTGCTTGAACCGTCAAGGCCAGTTTGTGTAAATCGAAGCTTTGGAAATTGGGCGTGGAACCTTCGTGATTTATTCACATAGGGCCTAATGTCTGCAGTGGGGATATTTATCGAAAACTTGGTATGAATATCGCTGGAAGCTAGGGGCTCATTTATTTCATGGCGCGACCCCGAACCTATTGGTAGAGCTGTGACGGGCGAATCAAAGGACAAAGGGATCGAATCCAGGACAAAAGGGCCTCACAGCCCGCCCGTCTTCAATAGCAGAGACTCAGCAGACGATAGCGATCGTGTACACAATACCGGTGGGCTTACTACTGTCAGTGTCAGGGGGAACTATAGAACCCACTCGTTATTTGCACTGGTGGGACTGGCTTGGAATAACCTCCCAGGCTTTAGGATGCAAACATAGTGGTTCCGTCGCCCGTTTTTTGTTGGAAAATGACGTCTTCAATGGCATAGAGTTGATAGAGAACGGGAAGTCCATGCAGGATGTCATTTTCCAGCAAAAAACGGGCGACTGATCCACTCTCTTTACACCCTTAAAAATGACACCAGCAGTGGTTCCCGGTTCGATCAAACCATAGGGGATTGGTGAGGCGGTCTCGGGGGGTTGATGGAGCCTCTACCTCGAAGATCAAGACACAAAATCCTATATTAATTTAGTTCTCACTACCAAGTGGATGCGCATATTATGAAGCTGGTGGGGTTCTGTTGGCGACCTCCAATAAAGTTAAGAGTCAATGCACTACACACGTAATTTCGCTCTGATCCTATACATCATTGGTTTTTTTTATCTTTTTTTCCTGTACATGTATCAAAATCAAAAATCATTTCATTTAATGTTGTTGTTGTTGTTGTTTCGAGCTTTAGATAATATGAGTCGTGCACTCTTCAAAGTGGTCTAGTAGACCCACGGAACCATGGCAGCCTAGCTCTGCAACCTGAGACTGGAGGGCCTTTCAGTGCCCCCTTCCTCATGTAATAGTGCAACACAGTCATGGACTGTCAACTCACCCGATTGGAGGGTTGATTCATAGAATCAAATAGCCTTGGAAGTTGTTGAACTGAATGTTATTTTTTATCAAATTAATAGCCTACGGGTATTGTCGAATGAGTTCATGTAGACCTACTTATTACGACTTTTCACACAGGCCTGTTAGGTCAGGTTAACTCAAAACCAAACTAATACAATGCATTTTTTTGTTAAATGTGCCGTTAAGCCCTAAATATACGAAATAGAAATGCTACGGCCAAATTCACTACAAAGGAATCTCGTCAACAAAACAGTCGTTACAATTTTTTTAAATGGCAGGCTATCAGGCGCTTTTCTGAGTTTTTGAGCCATCTGACAGCTGTTCTATAATCCTAGGAGCCGCCATTTTTTTTAGGCTTCCTGCCGGCGGCTGTCGGATGCTGAGCTTGTGAACGATGTAACATGAATTGTGAACACGGGGCCGTACGTAGAGTCACCTCGATCCAGCCGTTTATTTTCCACTGTGTTTGACAGTGACGTTTGGATAAAAGAACTAATTACTGAAGCTCACAAACGACTTCGAAACCCAAGAAAACGATGAGTGTTATTTTCTAGCCTGAATAGCGATTTTGTGATCTAGTCAAAAGGAGGGAACCCAATACAAAGTCATCGGTACTGCCCCGGCAGAGGAGAGTCTAAAGGACGTATTCATCGATCGAAATTCTATATTATAAGACTGTCGTTATTCTGCAAAGAGCCGTCAGTCGTTTGGGTCAGTAATTATAGAGGACATGTTTAGAAACTAATCTGAAAAGGGAGTCAAGTAGCTCATCCAGTCTTTGATCGTAATCTATATATAGGCTCGTCCTAGTCTTCATGAAAGAAAAACGTTGGTGCTGTCATGACACGGGAAATTCATGGTCAACTTAAAGATAAGATACATTACGTTCAGGTCAACGATTCCGTAACAAATGGTAAATGGTGCATGACAGAGAGGTTGACTTAGATAACACATGTTGTAACCTTGAGGAGCTTGAGACTTAGCTCATTTTCTTGTAGTTGCTGTCTTTTTTATAGTGACTGTTTTTTTCCCCCGGCGATTTGGACTCCAGAAAAATGAAAATTTTCGTAGAGATATTTTGCAACCTTTTTTTTTGCTTGTAGTTTGACCCCGTAAGTTGATTTTCATTTAGAAGACCTAGTTTTAATCAACAGCAACAAGAACAGCAGCAGCAGCTGCAGCAGCAGCAGCAGCTGCAGCAGCAGCAGCAGTGACAACAACAACAACAACAACAATAAAAACAGCAATGTTCTACATTCTAATTTTGATGTGCTTGTTTGTATGTTTCTACACATCCGTGACGAAGTCAGAGTATGTGACAAAAGAATGTCGAGTCCACATAGTGTATGTCTTATAGATAATAATAGATCGACTGTGTCATTATAGTGATTTTGCTTTAAGGAATACATATTACACAGTCTTGTTATCTTTCTTGATTTTCATCTGCGATTTCACTCATACCCCGTTGGTGGACGTATTGGATTTTGTCAGCCCTTGAAGTTGAAGTCAATCCGATTTCATTATTGGCGCCCGTCAAACAAAATGAAAATAGTTTTACATTATATCTGGAGGACACGTGTAGGGCCTATCAAATGTAATGCTTTCAGTAGAATGTGCACCAAACATCCAAAACGGACCCCCACTACTATTACTATGCATGAACGGAAATCGTTCATTGGCAGGTTTTTTATAACACTCAGAACCAATAAACCATTCTGATTGGAATGCGGATCACTGTTGTCGAAGATCTTTGTTTGGAGTTTACAGAGATAATAAAGGCTACACAATTTTAGAATCGTAGGGATTAATACTTTGAAATCTTAGATCCGAAAGGAAAGAGAGAGAAAAGAATAAGACAATGTAATACGTTCCAAAACAAAATAAATCAACTTGTGTTTACTTACGCATGAAAAGAGGCTGTACATGCTTGTCTTGTATTCTCCGGTTGTGACATTTCACCACACAGCAGTTTTGAACTATGATGATGAACCAAAATTGAAAGCAGTTTTTTAGCAAATAATCTTTTTTATTTTGACTCATTCCACATGGTATACGAGTGTACTCTCCATACCAAATGACTATTATTATTACGATATGAGTACAGAGTAGGATGGTGAATGGTTTCGAAAATTCCGGAACTTGTTTTAACGAGCTTCTTCGATTGAAGTTTGTAGTGAAAACTTTTGAATAATACCATACTGTAAACAAGTTTTCATTGGATTGGTAGATTCCATGACAATTAGCATTTACTTGCGTCATCGATTGCGTGGCACCCCATTGCGTCATCTATAACAGCGTCTTTGTGAACATCAGCATGCGAGGTATCATAAGTCACTGAACTATACGCAGATGTTCACACCTGCGCAATGACTCACATCGTATCTGATTGTAGTGGTGTGTTATTATCTGAAACTAAAGACTTGAATATACATGTAACATTTTGTAGCCTATGCTCGAATGGCCATGTTTGTCTCTCAAGTAGTATTAGTAAATTTGTAAAATATGTGTAGTGGTTCCTTAGTTTAATGTAAAAAAAAAAAAAAAAAAAAAAGTCCGAGGCAAAAAAATACAAAAATAAAAAGCCAAGAAAAAAATGTATAGAAACAACATGTGTATGCAATGTAAGACCCTAGATCTATATCATTATCAAACATAAAACAAGCCACACCACACATGTGTTATTTTATTTCATATACTTATTACTATGTAATTATTTAATTGAACAACGGGCTATGAGAAAGGATCCTCGACGATGAATCTGTTTAAAGCCGGTTTAAAATGTGTATTTACGGGTATCTTCGAGACCTTTGAAGCTGTTGAATAATGAATGGTACCAAAATTGCCTATCACCAGGTGATGGTCAGATACAACATCCGCTCCTCTGTATGTTCGAATGTCTTCCATTGTTCTTCTAAAAGTCCTAGAAGTGCAGATGTTGTCAATCTGATTCTCTGTTCGGTGGTCTGGGGATATCCAAGTCACTTTATGGATTCTCTTGTGGGGAAATACGCTTCCTCCAATGACCAGGCCATTCATGGCCCATAGGTTCTTGAGCCTTTCTCCATTGTCGCTGGCTTCTCCGAGACTGTGTTGTCCCATCACTTCTTCCACACCTGTATTATATAAACCTACCTTAGCGTTGAAATATCCCATCAAAATGTTGACGTCTTTACCTAAAAACTGTTCAATGATGCTTTGGAGTTGGTTGTAGAATTCATCTTTGGCGTCTTCCTCTGCGTCGTTTGCTGGGGAGTAGAACTGAATTATGTTCATTTTCATTCCTTTCTTTGTGGTGAATGATGCAGAGATGAATCTTGGTCCATTGCCCTCCCACGAAATTAGGGTCTGTCTAGCCGCTCCTGAATGCAGAATTGCTACTCCTTGTGTATGTCGAGCATCTTCCTCTGTGTGACCTGCGTATGGGATGAGTTCTCCTGTGTTAAGTCTACGCTATCCTGATAGGTTCCACTCGTCTCACTCAATTCCAGAATATCCATCTTGTGCCTTCTCATTTCTGCGGCAACTTGGTGTGTCTTACCTGATTCAAACATTGTCCTAACATTCCAGGTTCCTACCATGATTGTCCGGGTCAAAAGCCGACACTTCTGTCTACTAATGGCGTCCCGTAGGCTTTCACCACCAGGCATCATAGATGCTCCAGAAGGAGTGTCGACTTCTCCCAGGACCGAATCGTGTTTTTTTTTTCTTCTTCTGTTGGTGTTTTTGTGGCTTGATAATTTGTTCTAGGGTAGGGGTGCTAACCCTACGCCCAACCCCCAACCTGGAGGACCAGGCCTGTCTTTTGCCGGCTCTTACGGTACATGCTGACAGACAAGCAGTAAGTGCCAGTCTTTGCTTCCCCGGGTGGGGGTCCCGCACCTACACGGGCGACATCCGTCTAGTGAAAATAATTAATTGGTAACACCTGAAAGAACTTTGCTGTAATGTTGTAATGTCAGTATGTCGTCATGTGCATACTTTGACAATATTGACATGACAACAGAATCTACTGCTCCCAGAAACGATGAGACAGGACAATGGTCTTTAAGCGTAGCATAGCCTCCCCGAGTGCGTCCCCAACACACAACAGAAGGGCTTTTGGCGCTGAGATACAGACCAACGCGTTGTGAGCGTTACTCACACTTTCCCATTACTTTTATCCTTTGTACCACCACTAGCGGTTTATACATACGGGACGCGCTCATGTTGGGTACGCTAAAGTAGCCAAGGGTCCCGTCTGTACGTAGATCTAGAGTCTGTGCCTCTACCCTGTTGCATTGGGACACATTGTGTGCCAGCGCTCCTTTCACGATGCTTGGCTGCCTACATTGGCTTGTACCAAAAACGAAAACAACACATCTCTCTCTCTCTCTCTCTCTCTCTCTCTCTCTCTCTCTCT
>JAUELK010073936.1:0-12596 GCA_031471215.1 Gastropteron pacificum | reverse complement strand
ACATGCCGACCAGGCAGCACTACCAGTATGCCTCCCAGGAGGTTGAGATGGCTTTGTAATGAAACAGGTCTGTCGGGGTAATAATATGCTTTAAAGCGCTTTGGGCCCACTTTGTGGGGATAAAGCGCTATATAAGTGATGTTATTATTATTATTATTATTATATTATAATTATAAGTGATAATTTAATTAGAAATATATGCCAACTGATCAGACACAGATGTGGCTTCTGTTTGGTTAAGTAAATTTTGTTCGCTTTCATTTGTGTACCTGTACTGGTGTTTCATGAATAAATGTACTAAGAATGCTGAACATACATAGTGGGTTATTTTTTGTTCATCTGTTTTTGATGTGTACATATATCTTGATACAGTGTAGTAATCTACTTATATCGACAGCTGATATCAACATTTTGACACTTCCCAGGGCATGTCGATATGATGTTGTTGCGATCATAGATATGACACAAGATATGAGTTGTTCACTCTTCAAGTGGTTTAATAGACCTACAGAGCTATGGCAGTCTAACTCTGCAACTGTAACCTGGGACTGGAGGGTCTTCAAATGTCAATATGATAATGATAAGCAGATTACACTGTATGTAAAGTGAATTGAGTAGAGTTTTTCAAACCAGTGTTGGAATACATATTCATGTATTAGTATTATATACATGTCTCCAAGTGGATAGCCATATCAACTTCTACACGAGCCTGTCTCAACTCAAAAGATGCCGGCAAAATTGGGACAAAGTTATGCAAAAATCTTCCCAGTTATGATATTTATTATTTAGATAGCAGAACACATCTACTTTCATAATTTGTATGACAGAAGATAGTTTGAAAGCCGAAAAAGTGATGGATTTACTTTTTCGTGGCCTCTATGGATTGTTGTGATCCTGATACTGACAAAATTAAGCATGCATGAAAATGAAACGCTAGTAAACGTCTTCCTTGACGTTTTAATGCTCCTTTACTACACTAAATGTTGGATTAAACTTTGCTTTCAATAGCCCCAATGTCAAATTTTAATGACTGTCAGCAACATTTTGAAAGATAACTTTTCGGCCACCACCCTACCCTCATGTAAATGGTGTCTTCATAGACTTTAGTGGTTGTGGGTGTACCAAAGTCCCTTGTGTACTTGTAACACAATAACCATTCAATGCTACACAGTTGTACTAACTTGTAATTTTCCTTTTTGAAATAATGGACTAGAGGAGAACAGAACTTCAATCAGAAAGCTAGCTTGCATGTGATGTCACTGCCTTTGTTTTCAACACTTGGGGACACACATGTTAATGTTACTATTACTTTTACCTACTACTTTGTAAGGTTTGATTTTCCTCTTCTTCATTCTCAATATGTATTTAAATGGTTTACTACAGCAAAATAAATTCCTATTGCTGCACTTGTATCAATACTGCATAAAAAGCACAAGAGTATGAATCAAACTTGGGATTGACATCACTACCAATGCCATAAGGTCATGTAAGAGGTGGGACCTACGATATGCGTCTCTGATAGGACCTGGGTGGACAATGACAGCCACACACTGGTTAGGCAGTCAAATATGAACAAAAGATAAAGGCAACACACACAGTCAAGTTTTACAACATTTATTTAATCATATAACCTTCTCATTACTCACACCATCAAAGGACAACTAACTTCTAATAATCTTATCCAATGTATTTCATTGATATTAATAAGACTATATCACCACAAATATAATAATAATACAAGTGGACTAACAGAACAATAGTGTTTTTTATTTAAGTAATAAAATGTGTTCTAATCATCACCCCACAAATATCTACTATTTAAAGTATGTGACAAATTTCTGCTCATAGAGGAAAGAAATTCCAGGCCTGAAATGTAGAATTTATCCCTTCATCATTACAATGCATTACATTCATGCAACTTAAAAGTCGCCTCTGAATAAAGTCTAATCAAATGGTCAAAAACACTATTGTTACAGTTTGTTACGAGGAGAGTTCACATGGACAGTTACTCTAAGAGGACTACATGACAAGCAAGGTGCTTACATTCCATTAAAAAAAAAAAAGAAGAGAGAAACAAAAATAAATGAAATTGATGCCCATCGAAGACACTTGGCAGTGGTATTTTGTCAATAAATGTGTTGTCTTTCACATGTATAGCGAGACTGAAAAGACATGGATATCCATTTTACTATTAAATCATGTTAGGTTCAGTTGATTAACGTTTACTATGAAAACGGTTGTTTGTGATAAAACGCAGTACCTACATTGTTATTTTGTTTTAATGGGAAAGCTGGATAAAAATTACCCTGCTGTAAGTGGGGAGTGCATGATAATTACAATTAATTACAATGCTAAAATACACTGTATATATTACTCATTCAACCAATAACTTCTAGATTTGGGGAAGATGTTTGGAAATCTTGTCTTAGTCAAACTGCTTGACAAAATCTCAAAGCCACAGTAAAGGATTAATAAGTACGATAACCACAAAACAACTAAGCAATTGACAAACAAAATCAAAACTTATGAACATCTTACACAATCAATAAGCTGTGTACCGTACCAAATGAACTTTTTCTAATTTCATACTTCAAAATTATGTTCTAAAACAATTTTTTTAAATCATAAAAATGACTTTGGTGGCATTTCAGGTGCATTACAGTTACAATGTCAAAAGGGGGAAAGAAATAGATAGAAGACAGCACATGTTGTTGTTATTAAAAAGACTGAACTTTGTTGCCTGTCTACAACATTCTTTACAAAAATAACAGCCCCTTACTCTTTCATAGGAGGGGGAACAAGCAGTGTTGTTATATGTGAGATGGGTACAGATAATCTTCATTCAGAAGTTCAACCCCACAATAACAAACACCACTTTACTTAATGATTAATAATACAATAAAAGAAATTGAATTTTAGTGATGGAACTAAACTTTCTTTGTCTGTGCAAAAATAAGTGGGGGCAGGGTAGTTGAAATTAATAAAAAGTTCATGTTGTTGTACATGTGTCAATCCAATGAAAATGGACACCATTTGTTGCGTAAGCATTTAAACAATGTTGTAGGGATCTTTTTTTTTCAATCCTTTCCAAAATCATCTAATGCTATGTTGAATCAGCATAGCAAACAAAAGAACATTTTAGCAATGTTACAAAACTATGGTTCTTTCAATGGGTTGTTTTTTTTCCTTTCAAATACTACCATGGAAGTATTTTTAAACCACAAAGCATGATCATTTTGCAACAGAACATCCCACTGACTGTAAGTATGCTTACACTTCAAAGAGCTCCAAGTCCATGGATCTATTCACAGAAAGGAAAATATCCAATAGCAAACAGCAGTATCTTTATATTACTGACATTTAGTGATACACAGAAGGTGCAAAAATGGAACTTTAGTCTATGTCACACGTCTTAGTCATGCAATACTTCCCATCCAACTTGATGGGAAGCTAAATGGGGAGGGGGATTTGTGGAAGAAACAGTGAAAACAGTGGACAACTCCAATTCTGGGCCAAAAATTAAGCCATATACAAGCTTCCAAAAATAGCAGCACTACTAGCAACTCCATTGAGAGTACTAGCAAGTTCACTAACAGGAACACAATGTTGGCTGCTGAGAGCTCTTTACAGAACACAGTGCAACAATTCGGTACTGGTGTTCTCTTATTCAATGTTCTTTATAAACCTGAATCCATCCCAAGGAGTGCTACTTTATAAATTTAAAAAAAACTCAGCATTCAGATTATTGGAGGAAAGCCATAACTATGAAGCAGAAACATTTTGAGAGATCGAAACTGACCAATATGGAACATCGAGAGACCTTTAAATTTAAACCAAGTTGAATTATGCATTCAGCAAAATGAAAAATGAAGTGTTTTGCATGCAGAAAGAGTAATTGAATCCCACAAGATTGACAAGACTAAAGCATATGTATATAATATATATAATAGGAAAGTATAACATCATCATCAAGGAGAGAAGGATAACTTCACAGTTCCACTTTAACCAGAGAAAAAAGAATGAATGTTTCCACTTAATTAGATCTAGTCTCTAGTAGGTCAGATACAAAGTTTTCACATGACTAGTTACACTAGTAGTACAACAACAAAAAAAAGACTACTACTAATGAAATTATGTGGAGAAAAGTGTACCGTAATACTTTAAATTGTATAGCTGTTGTTACAAAACAACTATGTTAATCTAGCAGTCAATGAAAATATCTCTAGAAAAGATAAATGTTCTAAGATGTTAAGATTACCTACAGATATTAAGGCCGTAAAAAAAAAAAATCTTACCACCAACACACACAGTGAACTATGTAATTTAGCAAATCAAGAGGCACTGTACATTTGGGAGTCCACCTAAAGGGAACATGCTACCATTATTGAAGACTATTCAAGTCTAATGCCATCTCAATCTAGAGACATTTCATTTTTCAGCAAACCATTTAAGTGGACCCCCTAGAGTTCAGGCCATCATGTTTCAATTGGTTAAAACATTGTTACCTTTACGTGTACACGCACAACAAACATTAAGGAAAGCAAATATCCTTTAGGTTTTAAAGGAAAGAATATTGTGTGTAGCAAACGGCTGCTTCACTTTTACCCACTGATCAAAACCTTTTTTTTCCTGCAAAAAGGGGAAAAAACCTTGTTTTTTTTACATTCACTATACAGCTTTGGTACCTTTGAACTGGTGGAAGCAAAGGATACCACCATGGTTTGATGACATCAACAGATTATGTGGTCTATAAGATTCTTTATAACTAAAAACTTCCTCCAACAACCTGTTCATCTTGAAAGAATATCCAGCCTATCATATTTCCCACATAATACATTGATGGCTTTTGAAAAGATGCGCAGAGGCATCGTCGTGCCATATGAAGCACTCGATCCATTGTCCGTGAGAACTATGAACCTTGGGTTTTCTTCACGGAGGATAAACCCGGACTGAATCAGTCATAATTTGTGTTACTTCAGATGTGGGGGGGGAATGAGGCTGGGCCTCTGTCCGTAGACTGCTGTGAACAGTAAATGGACTGGTTGTACTAGTCAAGAGTGGTTCAGCTAGGTGTGACTCAACAAAATAAAGACAAGATTTTTCCATGGAATAAATCGGTGGTCTTGTCAATATTCCTGAGCACCAGAGCCATGTTTATCATATCGTCATGAAATACAATGCAGGGTAAAAAAGAAATAAAATGCCTTGTTGGCTCTTCATTCTCATTATAAATGCTTATTCCAAGAAGTGATGAATATCACAATCTGAATTAAGAGATACCTCTAACAAAAATTAAAATCTGATTAGGAAAAATAAGACAATGGAGTAGATTTTCTTTGTTTAGGGTGTCAAGTAGAGAAAATGTGAAAAAATATAAAAATGCAGCCTGCAATGTCTTCATCCCATGCTGTTTCATTCTATTCTGACATCTGTACCTTGCAAGCAAATGGCTAGTGAAGGAAATAGCTGGGGCTCTCAAAATGAGGGCCTACACTTGGAATTGTTTGTCCTTCTTCAGTTGTTTCCTCTGATGGAGTGGTCCAACCCAGGCACTAGACTGCAGCAGTCCAGCGCCTCATCCACGGTGCATTCAATGCCACTTGCCAACCCTGACTGTAACAGGGTTACCCAAGTCCAGACAAGATTGTACAAAAACAACTTGTGAGAAATGTACAAAAAAATACATTTCCATGTAAAATTGATTCAAAAATATAGCATCATCATCATCAACGTGTGGACCAGGGCTAACTGAATCCAGTGTGAACAGAATATGGTAACAAGTTGTAACAAGGGGCTGGTTGCCCCATCCACCACTTTCAGGCCCTTAAGCCGATGCAATGCAAAGGAAGGCAAGAGACACCTTGGTGGCCAAGTAATACCTGAGTGATGGGAGGAAGCCAGGCAGGCAGCAGATTGTCACAGTTGGTGCTGGCCTAAGCACAACCCTGCCAGTCTCCACACACGGGCGGCGACACAAAGGACAGGTCTGCACCCGGTGGAGCTGGCGCAGGTTGGAAGGCTCAAGGTAAAGAGGGGCCTGCTGTTGGCACAGCCGCCAAGACACAAGACCTACAGGGCAAGTCTCGGTTTAAAGTACGAGGGCTGAGATAAAACTCTTCTTGACCGAGTCAGGCCCCATTGTAGACTGGCGGGTTAGGTGGGATAACAGTCTTGTGCCCCTTCAACCGACCCCTGTCACCAACAGAGTTCAGAGATTTCACACACATCACATTCGTACACACAACATTCATGAAGGGAGAAGTTCTAAAGTCCTCTACTGAATCATTATTTGGGGGAGCTTCCAACTTGGACCAATACACTCATATGTCAAACCAAACACACACACACAACATATCTCATGGTAAAGATGTCGTCAATAATGGTCAATGATTAAGCACAAGTGCAACAGTGAATGATTGTGATGTCAACTATTTACATACTTACAATGTTCATTTGGAATACTGATGGGTCAACAATTAATAAGAGGTTATTTTAACACAATGCAGTCATTCCTTCAGTCGTTCAGCATAATTTAGTCATCACACTTGTAGCCATGTATTCACAGTTGAATTGTTCTAAGCAACCTCATGTTAACCTTGACATAGCTAATATTTAATATGTACAAGAAATAGTTCCCCATCTGAAGGGTATCCCTTATTTTTTGTTCAAGAGTATAACTAAAACAACTATTGAAGACACACTTGTGTCAAAGTAGTTTATCATTGTGCATATACTAGTAAGGAGAAATTCTAACAATGCAATGAATGAAGCATATTTGAAATCTTAGAAATATGCTAACTGGATGAAAGAGGACATTGTAAGCAAGTGTGAACTAAAACAATATTTTTTGTTATTTTTCTCTCTTTTTTTGTTAAATACATTTTTAAATGTGACAAAATGATACACAAGATAATATTAGAGTACACTTATTACCAACCACTGCAAGTTTGATAACTAATACAACTCCCTTCACTATCAGCCATACCTTCCTTCATACTCTGAACCCCGCAGGTGCAAAACAATAGCACTGTAAAAGACATTGCATTAAAAGTACATCAATATGCATGGAAATTGTACAAAATAATAATATGAACAGGTATGAACAGATATGAAGATAAGCAAATGTGAGTCAATAGCATCCGATTTTCACAAATTCATATAAATGTATTGACTCCGATTTGATCCCCAGATCATGATCAATGGCAATGAGATGACCATTAAAAAAAATTATGTACATATGCAAGTCACAATAAGGGTAGGATAACATTTGTCCATCCTCATAGAATGCCCCATACAGTGCAAACAGATTGTGATTGGAATGGTTCCATGAAAACTAGAATGGAATTTGCACTGGTCTAATGTTGCGCCTCTACACTTAAAACATCTGGTAATGCTGTCACAGCATCTCTATGTACTTTGTGATATTTTTTTGTGAGAAAAAAAAAAAGTCTGATCTTGGAACCATTTGTGACAAAAGGGCATGAGACGGTAAAGGCCCTCATCCAAATTTTGGAATCTCTCTTTTTTTTTTTTAAAGACAAAACCGGAATCAAAATGTAAAAATACCTAAAACAACTGGAAGGCAATAGTTTTGGCAGTACTGGTACGCAAGCTGTTGACTGTTTATGCTTTGACGCTGACTGTGGCAACGGTAGTTTCCTCCTCATCATCCTCTTCCTCTGAAGCACCACTGTATCCTCCGTTCACCTCATCAACGTCCTCATAGTCCTGGCTTGCATTCTTTGACTTCATTCTGCGAGAGATGGGATTCATTTTACATTGTAAGAGATTGCTTCCCAGACATTGGAATGAAAGTGTACATGTACTTTGCTTTAGTTGAGTTGGTAAAGTTTCTGAACATTGGGTCTTCTCATGCCATTTCTTTACAAAATTATTTTTAAAAATATGGGAAGAAAAAGAAAAAAATATTAGCAATCTCAGCAATATGAACATTACTTTCATGAAGTAAGCAATACCGCAAGATGAAAAATATGTTACATCTTCCACCAGGAGAGGGAGAAAGAAGGGGGGGGGGGGAGCTCTGCCTGAAAGAATGAAAATGAAGTCTACTCAGGATTTAAAATACTTACGTGGATGAGACGTCCACAGTGACTCCACGCCCTTTGGCTGGGGTGGCTTTGACAGTTCGGCCTCTGCCTGGTCTTGCAACTATCCGCACAGGGCGCTTGGTAGGAGATCCACGTCCTCGGCCATAATACTGGGGAATGCAAATTCATACACTGTAGGCACTTCACTGAGCAGCGATGATCACACATGATGGATGCGATTTTTAGACTGGGTCGTTCTAATCAAGATCAACAGATCTCGCATTTTGCTAGAACTAGAATCTAGAAGAAGAGCTGTGTCCGATGACGATAGTTAGATTTACAGAAATCTATAGTAAGTAGTAGTAGATCTAGATATAATCTCGTCTAATCTATCTTTGCATACGATGAATAAAGAACAAAAGCCTTGAGCTTTTATAACTTAAGCAGTGGAGGGAAAAAAAGCTATTGAATCTTAAGAAGTTCAGAACTGACCCCTTGTCTGTACATAGGGGGAGCAGGCCTTCCTCTCATCATAGCACCTCTGGTTGGAATGAAGCCACCCCTGAGGAGAAGCAAGTTATGGTGAGGTATTTAATACAATAACAAAAATGGTAAAAAATGCTTAAAGTAAAAGTGTGAAGTATGACAACACTCCCTCGTTGTGAACTAAAACAGACTAGTAGATCAAGAAATTGGCCATTCAAAATGAATCCATAGAACTTGATTCCCATGCTAAACCCATCTCTCTCTCTATGAATGATAAAGACAGTTTACATCAAAAAGAAAAAGGCAAGAAAAAACAGTCTAAAATCACATGTATAACTTACCGTCCTCTCTGGCCAACAGACATGACTTGTGGAGGCATTCCGCCACGGCCTCTCCTGCTAGAGTTATTTGGCCCCCACTGGCCCACCACCACTCCAGCAATCTCCAGCTGACCACCCTGGGCTTCCACCGGGGAGCGACCTGGTAAAGCAATAACATAATAATGAGATAATGAAATGTGTGCTCCTGCATAATACTTAAGTGTTTTTGTTGAAACACCCAATATAAACTTCCATTAATTCTTTGTTCCTTTTTTACTAGTCACCATACTTGTTCTACATTACATAAAGCAACATTCAATAATATAAAATATAATCAAACACTAAGAAGTGTTATTATTATTAAAAAAAGACTAGAACAATGTCCCACCAGTTCATAGCACTTTGGAAATGCCTACTTATTTATTCTTTGTACTATCAATGTAATTTGTTGCAAGGCATAAGAGAGAAAAATTATCAAAAGAATACAGAAAAACTTGTGAATAAACATTTCATGAAACATCTTGGGTTAATTGCCTTGGTTATAGATCACAACTAAGATAAGATTTTCAACATATCAGAATAAAAATGCTTGCAGATCTCAATCAGAAATTTAACAAGCTAAAAGTAGCAGATCTCGGGGAAAAACAAAAACTGAAGACCATTGATCAAAGAATTCACTGTTCACAGGCGAAATAGAAAAACTTGACAAAATTTAGACCAAACTGAAAGTAACAGAAGCCAATGGCCACTGGAACAAAAACTACAACATGCAACAACAAAGATCATGCAAAAAGATGAAAGAAACAAAACGGCAAATAAATTGAATTGATTCAAAACTTGACCATGAGGTTGGTCTTTAGGTCTTCTCTTCTGATTGGGCCCATAGTTTGGGATAAATTTGTGAGATGGTGGAGTTTCTTCCAAGCCTAATGTTCAGATGACACATTGACAACAACATGTAAACTGGATGATTAAGATTGAGCAATCTAATAACCATATACGGTAAAGCAATACAACACCAGAACAACGTTTTCATGGGGATTGATACATCGCAAAATGTGAAAGGATTTGGCTATTTTGTGCATATATGAAACAAAATGGAAGCACTGGTTGTTCACATCAATACATGCCACGGGGTAATTTGAAAGGAAATGGATTAAAAGCGCTCCATTAATGACTTGCAGGCTGCACATTTCCAAAAACAGAGACAAGAATCTTTATTTGTGCTTTTTCTTCTTCTTTTATTATTTTAATGCAGTTTCAGTCAGCACTGATTGAAATGTTTAACACAATAAAAACTATGACCAAGCCAAGACTACGAGGAAGCTCATGCAAAATACAATTGTCAGTGTCTGAATTTTGCTTTTCACGTGGGACTATCAATTTTAACAATATGCATAAAACTTACTTCGCATTTCTTGACTTTAAATCACATAACACGGAAAACAAATCTCTAAAAAAATGTCTTAAATCTGAATTTGATTGATGTGATAAATGCTGATTGTATGTTACATGAGTATTCCAACTTCCATAAATAAAAGTACTGCATTGGCTACGTCAATTTATGGTACAACACACAGGGTTTAAACAAGGACTCTTACCAACACCAGATCATTGATGAAAAGAAGGAAGTAGCATCATTGATCACAACACCGAGTGACGACAATGATAGAAAGAGAGGAAGAAAAGTGTGTGTATTACCATAATTACCTAGAATTCCTCTACCCCTGCCCACTTGGCGCCCATTAGGGCCTGACCCACCACGACCTGAGCCAGCTGGGGCATAGGACATTGGTGTGCCAGGGTAGCCCATGTTGGGGTGGTAGGGGTAGTAGAATCCAGGCAACAGAGGCTTGGCAAAGTCCACTCGAAGGTTTTCCAGGATAGCTTGTCGCATGCGCTCCACTCGCAACACTTGCTCCATCTAGAAAGAGGCATAAATCATGATATTGAAGAACATCACATTACAGGAATGTAAATGGGAATGAGAAAAATCGCGAAAAATATGGCAGGGCACGATTCCGTTCATGAATCACATACACATGGGTTCGATATCTAGATCTAGCAAAGAAAAACAAATGAAAGTGATTAATAAAAAAACGTATGTTTTTGATACAATTATTACAATGACTGTAAAAGAAATAGATAATAATGAAACAAAGGAAACAGAGGATTCATGCATTGAAATATGTCTTACCTGGCCATCACAAATGTCAATCAAAGGTGTGTTGTTGTTGGCCTTGAGCAACTTGTAGTGGAACAGTTTTCCATCCATGAACAGCCAGGGGCAGATCATTGTCCATGGAATAGGAGCACCACACACATCGTTGGCAAAGCAGGCAGTCTCAAGGCCAGCCATCAACAGTGATGCGAGTTGGCTGCCACGTGGAATGATGTTGGGCAGCTTGAAGTGGAAAGATACAGAGAGACAGAAATTTAAAATTAGGCAATGAAATGAAAATTGTAAAATAAGAGAAAACTTGAAACCGAAGAAACAAGATCAGGAATTTCCCACGTATGATATTCATATCAGAGTGTCCAGTAAACATGTCCCACGATTTAATATTTAATGTTTAAGAAGACTGAGAAACCATTTTCATCTAGGTATCAAATGTGCATAATGGTAACAACAGCTGTTTGAACTAGTTTACAACACTTTGTATCTATTCACCTTTAGGTCTTGCATTGTCTGCACATCGTGCAAGAGGGGTGAGACTGACATGGCCAAAAAGGCATCCAATTCTGAGCGTTGAAGGATCCTTCCAAACTGCATCATGTACCTGAATGTAAAAAAGAAGACAATGTATCAATAATCAGTGATGATAATGGGAAATTGTCAAAAAAAGAGGAAAACCAAATGCTGCGTGTGACCATGGTTCACGATGTAATCTAGTGGAATCCAGTCAATTGGCAGATTATCATCATTGAATAATAAAGCATCTCTTTTGCAGGCCTAACAATATTCTATTTTTAAATTTTCATTTTTCTCTAAAAATATTTTCATTTTCCGTGGCTAATATTATAAAATCCAACCACACCAACCATGTAGACAATCCATGTATATTAGCGACAAATCATTTGAGTACTTTTTATACAAACATCTACACGTTGGATGAGCACAAATGTAAGTTTTGCAAATATGTTTTGAGAAGGTAACACACCTCAGCACAGAGCACAACACAAGCAAATGTTGAGGAACATAGTTTGTGTTCAACATGAGTGAGCTGTCACTGCTCATAATGGTGAGGAATGCCCGCAGTCTGCGGTCCTTGTCTCCGTCCTGCTGCCCTAACCACATGCGCTGAACACTTGGGGTCTTCCATTCCACAGGCCTGGCAGTGACCACCTCATAGGTGGGACGTCCAGAGCCACGTCGCACAACCCACTCCTTCACTTGGGCAGTGAAGTCTGGTTGAGAACCTGCCAGGGAAATAAAGAACTTGTACATCTCGGTCTATGACACCACACTTAGACAGCTGCAAGATATACAACAGTAGTGGCCTACAATGAAGTGATTGTCGAGCAATAGATGTGGTTTCCTTGACACAGTGGAGCATAAAGTACACAAGACAGCATACCATACATGGTGTTTTGGAATGACATTGAATCATACTACAGTTGACCAATACTACTTAAAATAAGGAACCTTGGGAACTTGGGTTTTGAATTCAACAAGAAAGTTCAGACAAGATCAGGAACTCAAATATGCCTCCTCATGAACATTGTTTCAGAGGTCCGGATC
>JAUELK010073825.1:0-12604 GCA_031471215.1 Gastropteron pacificum | reverse complement strand
CCCAACCCCAGTCGCCTGCTTGGAGAACAGACTCGTTAACCACCCAACATGTTAACCATCAGGCCATTCTGTGAAAACGTTTGTTGAACATGAGTGAGTGAGTGAAGTCAGAATCGTGTGGTCTCGTGAGTACATTATATCATTTTTGTTTATTGATGGTCAGCCACTCATAGCGTATCATTGGTACAATATGCCGGTGATATCTGGATCTGATATAATAATAAGGTAACAATACAATGATGGAATATCACAACATTGTCATGTGGATGGAATCAGATTTTTACATCATATCAACCTGTGGACAAGTTCACAATGGGATGTTGTCATGTTGTGATATTATAGACAGCGGCCATTGAATAAGTACAGGATGTAGTCTTTTTTAAAATATAAAAACCACATGGGACGGAATTTGTTTGTAAGCAGATGTATACTCATGCAATTCACAGGACTGGGTTGGGGGTGGGGTGGGGTCAGGGTTGGTAGGAAGGGGTAGACAACAAAATCAGCTTCATTCATGCTATACACTGCAAGTGTAGCAAACACATAGACAACATACTACGACATACATACGGCAATATGTCAGTGCACTGTGATTTCACATTCTTTATGTCATTTCAGTTAAGTTACAATAGATTTCTCTCCACCATGGAATAGCCCCCACAGTGGTTTGATCTTTCCTGGATAACAATATCAAAGTATGACTAATTTGTGTTGTGACAACAGCCCAAACAAAGTACGATGATCATGTAACCCTACAAGAGTCTAGTCAGATGGTCGGGAATGCACATCGAAATGTGAGCAAAGAAAAAAATATCCGATTCATACAGCTCAAGCTCAAAGCGCTTTATAGCATATTAAGAAGAACAAAAAGAAAAAAGGGGGGAAATCTGAAACCTAATCTGTGCAGTCTTGAAGGCCTTTGGGTTGCTTTGTTGATACAACAGTACACAAGATTGACTCACAAAAGGCTACACATCATAATATGCTGTAAAGCACTTTGAGCTCAAAGAGAAAAGGCGCTATATAAATGGGCTAGTAGTATTATTACATTGACTAATGAACACACTGACAGGCTCTCAGTCTACCACAATACAATGTACACATGGACTATCTGAACATAGTGAGTAAATCTATTGTTTCCTCAGTCTACTACAATGTACAAATGGACTATCTGAACATGCTGAGTAAATCTATTGTTTCCTCAGTCTACTACAATGAACAAATGGACTATCTGAACATACCAAGTAAATCTATTGTTTCCTCAGTCTACTACAATGTACAAATGGACAATCTGAACATACCAAGTAAATCTATTGTTTCTGTGAAGCTGTGACCCAGCCTAACTACTCTATCCTCCCTCTCACACAATCGCGCATCTCATTAAGAAAATCAGACACGAAGGCAAAACACAGTATGATATTTTGTATAACTAGTCAACAGAAAGAAAAATGACAAGACAAACAGGTTGAGAAATAAGAAGAAAAAAATAGAAGAAAAAAGGAAAATAATGGTAAAGATCAGAAATCTTGCATAATACGAAAAATGGTTTCTCTACTACCCGGGTATAGTGATGGGCGATATCAGCAATATCGATTTCGATACGATCTCGATATTTTTTCACATGAAATATCGATATATCGATATTTTTCAATATGTGAAATTTCATGTCAATATTTGAGAAGATATCCTTATATCGCCTGATTTTCACTATTTACTTTACTATTTTTATTAACGAAGAGGAAAGTGTGTGCGAAAGTGCACCCATTTGACAATTTTTCTGGCCAAATTCTAAAATTTGATCCTTGATGTCTGATCAACCAATGCGAAATTTTCCTGAAAAATTTGCATTTTTCCCAAAATTTATTTCAAAATTTTCTAAAATATGCCTCTTTGGGGGGTAAAAGGTTATTTTATCAAATATCGAACTATCCATATTTCTCTCACTGCTTCGATACAATATCGATTTCGATATGCCCACCACTACCCAGGTATACTAAAAGAAAAAGAAAATAAATGTTGAAAACAAATCAATAAATATGTACAGTCAGGCGCAGTAGGAAACAAGCAAGTTCAAAGATAATGCTGGTAACAATGTGTAGGCCTAGAGAGCTAAGAACAAAAATAAATAAAGGTCGACAAGAAGCAAAGCTGGCGATACTAAGATGCTTAAACTATTAATATCATCTTTTTTTTAAATACAGACTATACAGAAGAAGCCAGATATCAGAATAAAATATAACAATTAGTGAATATAAAACATGGAATTAATGCTGGTAAGAGATTGACCAGTTTTATAATCAATTCAACTTGAACATACGACGACACTTGAGTATCATCCATTTGCATGTCATACATTTCACTGAGGACTCATATTCCTTCTCTAAGCAGGGAGAACCTTTATTTGACACCTTAGAGTATGGCTAGACTTTAAAAAAATAAAGCATTCATTCTCTAATCTAACAGGGTACCAAAGAGGAACTAGATTCTAGTTAACGGTGGTTCTGCAACAAACCAGGTCTGCTTGGGTAAATAATGCTGTCGAGTCAATTGAGCCAGCCGATGGGTTTGATCAGGCAAACTCCATCAGTTCATAGTAATACTAGTACAATAAATATCAGGTTCTTATATAACACTTACCAGTTTACTTTCTGACTCTTTCGCACACCATTAAAAAGTGGCATTGTTTTGTACTGGTCAAAGCAGGTCAACAATCAAGTACATGGACAGAGACTTTTCCTCAGGAGGGACTTCATACATTCAACATCTTAGACACAGAGTTGCCAGTTCTCCAAGATTTCATTTCCTGAACTTTTTACCGAAGGCTAAAAATGAACCTCTCCTGCATTATTAGCTTAAAATGTACATTAAATAAACATTCCATAGAAACTTCATTCAGGAAATCTCCGGAAGACTGGCAACACTGTTAGATAGTTCCGCATAAATTAGTGAGAGAGAAAGCCTCCTTGCTGGAGGCTACCCGGGGAGAAATATCACGATGAGACAAACCATACTGTACACTACAAATGGTCAATACAATGAATAGTGTTAGTGGTATAAATAGAACAAAACGTAGGAATGCTGAGACATAGAATGGAATGAGACATACAATGCTGCATGGAATTTTGCCATCACACGTGTAAAATAAGCACAACAACAATCACATTTCTTAAACCAAAAGTCTAGAAAATGCCAAAACTGACTTACAACGCATAATTTTAATAAACAAAATCAAAGAAGACAAATATTTGAATATAAGAGTGTGTATAGCACATTCAGCTAGCTAACAATGAGCCATTCAGTAGTGTTATCTCCACTTTGTTTCTTAACTCAATCCCTGGTTCGAGCAGTGAAAAACAGCTCCCATCAACTGGCCAATCTGGACTTTCAACCATGAAACATGGCGCAGCAAATATACAAATCATTCCAGTCCAGTATTCTATCCAAGCCAATACTGTTTACAACATGTACTTGATTGCCTTAAAATGTTCATCAACCCATGCTCTTTCTTTTGATGTCTAGGTTTATAATCTAAACATTTGTTCTAAAAGAATTAGCATAAAATGCCTTTATAGACAGTAACCTTGAGTGACAATTTTGGGCCAATGAAAATCGGTGTGTCCAGGCGTGACCCACTTTGGCCTGGGGTCCAGTAGGGAATGCGTTAAGCTGAAGACAGAAAGCATTTGTCCTTGTAATCATGGCTGTAAAGCGCTTTGAGCTTGCTGTGGGGCGGGGGGGAGCGCTATGTAAATGGTATCTATTATTATTATTATTATCATTATTATTGTTATTAATATCATTCTTATTCTTATTGTTATTATTATCATTATTATTATCATAATTATTATCATTATTTGTATTGTTATTATTATCATTATTTTTATTATTATTATTATAATCATACAATTAAAATGAAGCAAATGACTTAAGACTGTAGAACTAACAACTGGATTGTCTTCTACACCTTGAGGTCTTGGTAGGATAAATGCTGATGCAACACTAGCGACACTCTTTTATCTTTTCATATAAATCATTACACAACACTCTTTCATATTTTTAATATCAATTATCACATACAAAAAATTTAAGTAAAAGGAAAAAAATGCTTGAAACATTTCTTGGGGCTCTTATGAGCTATAATACAATTTATATCACATGCGATCAGTTTGAAAAATGTTCATTTCTGTGTAAACAAATACAAATGCAAAACACAAAAAATGAAATTAAGATAATGATTTTGTTTACATGTCCAATGTTTGATATGCATGATTTTAAAAAGAAAATTGGTCTTCATTTCAAGACTGTACATATCAATAACAATATACCTTAAATCCTACACACACAATAATACAATTAACAATACAATTGGTGCATTTACAGGGTGATAATAATTCTTGCCTCTGATCTGACAAAATGTCAGAAAAATATTATTTTCAAATAAAAACATGTAAATTATTTCCTTTTTCTTTATGAAAGGATGAACAAAAAGTACAGTTTGAATCAGTTGAGTTCTCAAATGTGTTTTCATTGTACATTCCTCTAAAAAAAAAAAAACGATTGTTGAAGAAAATAAATGCAAGACACTTGGATGTGACGATGACAAAATCTGTGTGGAGGAAAATTTCAGAGGACATCAATGACATGGCACGTTTGTCTGGAGACATGGGACACCTACGATGTCACGACACACCTGAGTGTCATATTACATGACACACCTGAGTGTCTGATATCATGACACACCTGAGTGTCTGATATCATGACACACCTGAGTGTCTGATAACATGACACTCTGGAGTGTCTGCCATCAATGTAGGATGAATGAATACAACATTCCATGGTGCAAGATAAACTTAATCTTCTTTCCCTTCTTCGTCAATCAAGACAGTAAAGTTCTTGTTGTTCGGTTTAACATCTGCGGTCTCTAAGTTTGAGGTTAGACGTACGGAAAAAAAGAACGACAACTTTTAGTTCCGAAGAGGGACCTAAATGTATAGGTAGATATAGACTATTGTAGAATTTAAGTTTTGAAAATCAGTTTCTCATATAATTATGATTAGGCAAGTATCAATTTTGGGTGGATGACACTCACTATCTTGTGACAGGGATGCCTTCCATGGTAGACCTAATTTCTCTGAGATATAACTTAACAGACTGTCTAAAACTTCTTATTTCTCTTAAAACGAGATACAACTTAACAGGCAGTCTATCAAAAGAAGGAAAGCCAATAGGACGTTTCGCTTGTACCACAGATATCTAAATGTTCTAAGAGAAACTAAAATATAAGTTGAAAAGGTTGACAAAGGCAGAGCTCTGGACATCTAAGGAAAACAAACAAATAGACAAAGAAGACTTTGAAAAATCCCTTTACTTTATGATGAACCAATAGAGATGCTTAACCGAAAAAGCCCATGAACTAATTACAATACCTTTCGTTACACTTTTGTCATGACTTACTTGACTTATGCCTCTAGATTCCTTGTGGAACAAAGGGCAGCACAACACTTTTTTCATAGATACCTCTAGCTGTTGCGATCAGGCACAAAGTATGAGCTATTCGCTCTTCAAGTGGTCTAATAAACCTACAGAGTCATGGCAGCCTCGCTCTGCAACCTGGGACTGGAGGGCCTTCAAATTGGACCCTTGTTCATGGAATTGTGCAGTGCAGTCACAAGACCCCTCCGGACCAGACAACTGCTTTGTGAAATGCAGTCCTTGAGTTGATACTGCCAATATCAGTGGGAGATTGAGACATTTATGGCTACAGCCATGATTTGGGACAGAACCAGGTGATGCTTGAACCTGTGTGAAAGAATTCACTTTGAACCACAGCACATGGGCAGCCATAGATACCTTTAAATGTGATATTGTACATTGTGATATTTCTCTTTTAAAATTCCAAAGGTGTGTCTCATCATATTTAACACCATCAGAGAAAATGTAAGTAAAGTGATTTGAAATAGTAGCTGCATAGTGGTTGAAATAGGTTTACTACTCATGTTTTCTTATTGAAAAAAAAACAACGCTTTCTTCTTCTTCAACGTATGTCGTTCTTGATCACATTTCAGAGTGATATTCTCTTAATACAAAAATGAACAAATAGAAGCAGTGAGACAAGAAAGTAAATGTATCACTTCAGTTTGATTCATCATCCAAACACTCAAACACTTGTAAGGTAATGTAAGCATACCCTGATAGCTTTAAATAGTGAATGGTTCTTACAAACACTTATTGCTTTCAAACATCAAGTTGGACAAAAGAAAAATGAAACATTATTTTTGTAAAAAGTATTTGTTGAAAAATGGAAACAGAAAGTGAGGAAAGGGAAGTAACCAATAAAACAACGGAAACAATCAGTGGTAGTTGGATTTTCCAGACCGGGTTGTCCCCCTTCCTGCCCTGGCCTCCGGGTGACCCACATACAGTCTGGGGGTCATGTCGTCCTCCCCAAACAGCGACCCTTTCCGCGATGACCTTTCATGACCTTGACCTTGCAATCCTGTGAGCAGACGTGGGTCGTTGTAGCTTTGATGGCCTCCACTGGTCCCAGTGTTGTTGTTGCTGCTGTTGCTGTTCATGCTTTGATGGTGTGGTTGCTGCTGCTGCTGTTGGTGAGTGGAGAATGTTGAGGAGGAATGCTGGGCTTTGCTCAGAGGCTGAAGTCGACCAGTCTGTGGAGGAGAAGAAGAAAATATCAGTTGTAGTTGTTGTAGTTGTTGTAGTTGCTGTAGTTGCTGTAGTTGTTGTTGTTGTAGTTGTTTCAATCAGGCACAAGTTATGAGTTATTCACTCGTCAAATTGTCTAGTTGACCTACAGAGCCATGGCAGCCTAGCTAAGCAACCAGAGACTGGAGGGCCTTCAAACTTGCCTATTGTTCATGCAATTGTGCAATGCAGTCACAAGACCCCTCCGGACCAGATGCTGCCTTTGAATTGAAACTGGCTGTATTGATACATTTATATTGAGATTGAGACATTAATTTATTTAGGACTGAGACAGGTATTTGTCACATCGTTTTCTGTAGCCCTGATGCTTGAACTTGTTGACCAAGTAGAACATATTTATTGAAAAAAAAACAAAAAACACAAGCTCACCCTGTCTTTGGGAGTGTTTGGTGCTGCACCGTTCCGCCTCAGACCGATGGGCTGTTTGTTGTAACCCCTCCGCTGCTCCCCCCCAGCCCCCCTCATGCCCTGGTAGGGGACGGGTGTGGTGGTCAAGGTGCGCTGAGATAACAGTCCGTCCCGAGGCGTTGCGGGGTCAATCACAGAGTCAGCGTCGTCTCGCTCGTTGACCTCGTATCGGCTCAGGCGTGACACGTTCCTCAGGTTGACCGAAGGTGAGAGACGTCCGTCCTCGAAGGGTTCTGGTACCTGCTGTGAGGTACACATCAACAAAACATTAACAACATATTAACTACACATTAACAACACACCAACAACACATCAACAACACGTAACTAATATTTACTGAAAAAAACAATGACATAGTATGAGCTAGACCCTATGTACAGACAGAACACTTAGATATTTTCACACAGCCAGCCTGAGCGCATCCCATGTGTACAAACAGCACATAGCGGTACAAAGGATAATAGGAAAATATGACTAAAGCTCAGACGTGTTTGACTGAGTCCCAGTGTTTAAAGACATTCTGTGTTTTGGGACGCGCTGAGGAGGCTACACTTTTTTTTTTACAAAGAGAAAGAGACCAGTGTCCAGTCTCATCGTCTCTGGTACAAAATTATTCCTATAAACAGCATCGGTGGCCTTCTGTGCAGGCGAGCACGAAGAGGATTAAGTAAGTAAGTAAACAGTATTGGTAATATAAACAGTCTGGACAAATAAAAGCATTTTAAAGAACATGATTTTTTTAACGACTAAATTATTTATTCATTATAGTTGGCATACAACTTGCAATACTGAAGCAAATATTAACTTTGAACTGTTTTTTTGCTTATTGACATGATTTTCCTAGTTAAAAGTGAAAAGCACAGTAAATAGTGGATGGGTGGACAGCCAGGTGCAGTGCTCACCCGACCCATGTCCAGAATGCACCCAGAGGGACTCTAACCCGCGACGCCCGCTTGGAGACAAAACATGTTAACTATATGGCCACCGCACCGCCCAAACCACAACTTTATAGCTATCTATACCCAACATATTGTCCATCCACTTACCTGCATCAACTTCTTCTTCTTCTTCCTTGCCAGATTGTACATGTTTCCATTGGCATTGTCGGACATCCTCCTGGAGACAAAATATGAAGAAATGGATAGAATAAGCTCTTCATAACGTCTTTCGTTTCTTTATTTCCCTAGCCATATTTGTCTTCACTACACAAAAAAGAAAAGAAAAACTCTTACACAGTTATGACGAATATAGGAACGTGTTAGACAAACAATTTGTAATTTGCCCTGGAGTTTATGTACACCGGTAAGCATAGGCCACTAAAAAGAACAGTATCGTAGTGGAAAGAAAATCCAACACACATACTGTGTCATGGTCTGCGCCAATGATATTCAAGCAACGTCACTCATCGATTGGCTTAATTGTGTACTCATTTAAACATGGTGATTCGTTCACTGCGCTTCAAACGGATGAATGAAACAAAACACAATAATTAATGATTACTAAAAAAAAAATTTTAAAGCCAAAGCAAGTTATCCCAAAGCAACAAATGTATGCGTATATTTTCAAAACATTTCATCCAGGGGTTTAATGGACTCAGCGTCAGAACTTGTTTGCTACTTCCAATACAATAGGATTATCATTATTTCTCTACTCAAAGTGCGTGGCACTGACCAAGGCATGAAAGTTCCCAGAGACGGAGACTCAGATCTCATGTTGTACTGGGGGTATCTGCCGTACGCTCGGTTGCCCTGGGGCTGCAAGTAGCGATTGTCTCGAGACTCGCGCTGGGGCTGGCCGAAATCTGGCAACAAGAAAAACAAGTGCAAAATTCGATTAACTATCAATAAACTTTGAGCTGATATTGAAGAAAAAGAAGATCATCAACAAAAGCAACAAAATACAACTAAAAACTCGAAGTTTAGCACTTTAAGCAAAAATTAATAAGCATATACTTGTGAATATAAATAATAAATCAAGTTTTTTTTATAATTTCTATACATGTATATGCTTATTAATTAATACTATGATTGGTAAGGTATATTAGCTGAAAAATACACTTGGTCAAAACATTGTCTGTATTTTTTTTTAAACCCTTTTTCTTTACAAATCATGGCAATTGAAAAATGAGCAAAATCATTAACTAATACTAATAAAAAAAATAAGTTTTGTTCAAAATTCAGGTTCTTAAATAAGAATTCCAGAAGAAAGTTTTTTTTAAAGACTGATATGAAATGAAGGAACAGTTGCCATGTATAGACACTCAGATCTCTTATGTGTGTGAAAAAGCAAATGATACATACACTGACTTTCAAAGCAAGAAGAAGAAGAAGAAGAAGAAAAAAAAAACAATAGTGAAGACAACAAAACGATGAATAATTTTGAAAGTCAATTAACACACACAAATTGGAAAGCAAGAAAAATTGTAACAAATGAAAAAAACAATGACAAAGCATTAATTATAAAAGGTTTGATCCTTGAAAGAATTAGAAGGATTACTAAAATGTTGTAATAGCACTTTTCTTTTTAAATTTCACTTTTGTTGTTGTTATGGTACCAATGTTGTTTATGTAATTACTGCAGCTAAGAAGAGAAGAGACCGCTATAAAGAAACCTTGAAGAAGAAAAAATCTTGAAATCACTTTCAATGGGTACAAAACAGACACACATAAGTAAGAGAACCAAAATGTTATCTAAGTCAGGAGGGATCAAAGTTTCAGAAAACACAAAACACTCAAAGAATAGAGGTACAAACATTTGATTGTGATATAATCGTTGTTGTTTTTGTTTTTTCATTTCTAACTGTAATCCACCAGTGCTGTTGTGGTAATAATAATAACATTTCCGAGACAAGAAAATTCAAACGACTTTTAATAAAGTCTAAAGCCTAACGCACAATTACATTGCAAATGTTTGAGAAGGAGAGAAAAAAAGTCACAAAGTGTATTTTGAAAACAACCAAATATCAATTGAGTGTATAAACCCAAAACAAAAATTAAAAAATTCATAAAGACTGATGAAAAAAACTGCAAAGAGTGATGTCAGCTACATACGACAATTAAAATAGAAAACAACAAGATGGACAACAACAAGCATGCTTGAATCAATCTACTGTACGCTTAGGTATTGAGTGATCTTGAATATCAATTACACAGTCATGTACTCAAAAGATCTACTAGTATGTTTTTTTAAAAATCAACGACGTCTTTATCATTTGATCATCGCAAGAAAATAATAAGAATAAAGACATACAGATTCCTCATTATATATATACAAAATGTTTAACATACACATGGTTTTAGTAAGAAATGCAAAGCTAAAAAATGGACAAATAGTGACAGAAATGAGGAGTCAGTACAATACCATTAACAGTTTGTGATTCTTAGCAATTGATAAATTGATTTTTAAAACTTAACTCTGTGGCTTAAAAGAAAAGTGACAGACACTGAGACGAGCATTCTAATGCTGAAAAATTCAAACCATCGGCTGAGTGTTTGAACTCTGTTTTAATTTTAACCCTACCAAACCTGAAGCCATGAACCAAGATATTGATGCACTACTTTAACGGAAGTACCAACAAATTCAGCAACTCGGTCTGGTAGGGTAAAACCATTTTCATTGTTTGTGTACAACGGAGACTATGACAAAGGCATCGAGACAGGGAGGAGAGTATATGGCATGAGTGAGGAGGAGACGTGAGGAGACAACGAGTCACTCATCAAACTGTGAACCAAACAGTGATTGGTCAAACTGTAAACCAAACAGTGATTGGTCAAACTGTAAACCAAACAGTGATTGGTCAAACTGTATCAAACCAAACAGTGATTGGTCAAACTGTGTACCAAACAGTGATTGGTCAAACTGTGTGCCAAACAGTGATTGGTCAAACTGTAAACCAAACAGTGATTGTTCAATCGGTAAACCAAACAGTGATTGGTCAAATTGTAAACCAAACAGTGATTGGTCAAACTGTAAACCAAACAGTGATTGGTCAAACTGTATCAAACCAAAACAGTGATTGGTCAAACTGTATCAAACCAAACAGTGATTGGTCAAACTGTAAACCAAACAGTGATTGGTCAAACTGGACATCAAAAACAATGATCAAAGTGTGTGTGTGTGTGTTAAACAACTTCAAACTGTAAAGGCCCATTTCTATGTGTATGTAATGCATAATGCACAATAGATGCATAAAGCAATATGTGTAAAGCACATTGGGTAGTGCACAATGCATAATGTGTGAAAATGTTTACAAGAACATTTGACAAGATGCATCCATGTGCGTGATGCACATGTTAGAGGGTAACGTTACTGTGACGTTCATTAAGTGTTATATTTTACATGCTGCACATTATTACGCATTGCACACTTCACATAAAGTGTTGCGCATTACACACTACACATTGCATTGCACACTTCACATAAAGTGTTGCGCATTACACACTACATACACAGGGAAACAGGGCCAAAAACGAGACTGGACTCCCACAAGTTTACCTGATTCATACATGTCCAAGGGACTCTCTGTCAGGAGAAGTAACAGACACTTGGTCATATCAAATGTTTTTTTGTACTTGTACACAGAACATACTTTTGTGTTTGTTGCATTCACCATAAAACTATGATCTTCTTTCTAAAGGGAGGAGAAAAGTTAAACTTTAGAAGAAATCCTTCTGTTGTTGTTGTCTAGATCAGGCACTACGTACGAGTTCTTCACTCTTTGGGTGGTCTTATGGACCTACAGAGCTATAGCTTTGCAATCTAGGACGGGGGGGGGGGGGGGGCTTTTAAAAGGGCCACATGTTCACGCAATCATGCAATGCAGTCACTAGACCAGAAATATTTTTTTAAAGAGAAGTCTTTGATCTGTGTACAACCCTAAAATCTGAATGCAAACAATTGATAAGTCGTAGGGTGCAGGTACTTACACAATTTTGGGATTGGGGGTGAAGTGGGGAAAAAAATTGTTTTTAAATTCGAAACAAAATAAAGGCTCTATACTAATTCAGGACCCAGGGGTATACTATCATGCTCTGCTGCTCTGCTCTAGGCTATGTCTATCCACTGCTGGATGTAGCCCTCCACTCTTGACATAAAGTGTATATACTTTTATCAAATCTGTCTGAATCTGGTGTAGAAATGTGACGTACCTAGGAAGCGATTCCTGGGCTGTCTTGGCTGTGACCCAAAGTAAGGATTGTCTCTCTTGTCTGTCACACTGCCTGGGTGGAGCTGCCGCATGGATGACAGTAGATGACATGTTACGTAATGTTAACACAGATCATATGTACAGACAGGACACTTAGCTCTTTCTACATAGCTAACCCCAGCGTATCCCCTGTGTACAAACAGCATATAGTGAGCAGTACAAAGAATAATAATAGGAAAGTAAAATAATAATAATAATAATAGCCCATTTATATAGCACTTTTCCTCCGGAGAGCTCAAAGCGCTTTACAGCATATTATTACCCCGA
>JAUELK010073714.1:0-12606 GCA_031471215.1 Gastropteron pacificum | reverse complement strand
GAACCAGGGGGTGGGCGATGGGATTTTGGGTTCCAGTTTCAAGACTATTAATTTCTTTCAAAGGTAGGGTAGTGGTTTCAGTGCACAACAGTTGATAACAGCATACATTCAGCTGGAGATTGGATTAATATTTTTATCTTTGAGAGTAGGGAATTTAGGGTATATTAAAAAGTGTGTGGGTCAACTGGTTAATTAAAATATCTGTACTAGAAATCATTTAGGCAATGAAATCTCAACCATTGTCAACAGTGACCATTCCCATTGTTAAGCCATTGATCAATCTCAAAGAGTTTCAAAACATTTATAATTATACAGAAGTGGGGAATATTGTTTGACCATAATCACTGTATGATCTAACCATGTCATCAAGTTCTCTCAATAAATACACAATGCTGTCTGATACATGCAGTCCTTTGATTCATAAGGAATCTACAGGTATAACATACATGCACCTCCAGTATTGTGCTTATTGCCAAATTATGATGGTAAAACAGTGCATACATGAATAAAACAAAACAAACAAACGGCTGTAGCTAAAAAAAAATACATGTACACAGACATTCCTCATTTTCAGGAACACCAAGACAATCTCATGACGATTTGTCAAGAGTGTAAAACAACTTACCCGTAACATCTTGACCTCTCTCATGGCTATCTTTTTGACCATTTTGTCATCCTCGGATTCCAGGAATTTTTTGATAGCCACCAGTTGTCCTGTGTCCTTGTGGCGACACTTTAGCACCATGCCGTAGCTGCCCTCACCCACCAGGCCCAAGTTCTCGTAC
The DNA here is from genome assembly GCA_031471215.1 of Gastropteron pacificum. Lineage (NCBI taxonomy): Eukaryota > Metazoa > Mollusca > Gastropoda > Cephalaspidea > Gastropteridae > Gastropteron > Gastropteron pacificum. The sequence goes on along the minus strand of JAUELK010073714.1, from coordinate 11,821 downwards.
CGCTCCATCCCTCGGGCCCCCCCACCCCCGCTCACACCGCTGGGGGCCACGGTGCCTGGCCCGGATGGTGGATTCTGTGGAGATGTAGCAAAATAAAAAAGGGCATTGGCAGTTTTCAATTGAGATAAGTTTTACAGCATTAATTTTTGATATAAGACAAAACGGGTGCCAATACATTTGTTTAACCGAGAAGATTTAACAAAACCTTGAGCAGTGTATGAAAATACTCTCATATAGAAATAACATCAACATTTGTGATGGCGCTTAAATGTGAATTACACATTAGAAATAACATAGATACAGTTCTCACAGAGAACTTAAAAATTAAAAAAACAAAAACAATTTAGGATTTAGGATTTGTTGGAGCTGATGGTAGTTGACAAATATTCAAGTCTGTTCAACAGAGTACACAAGTTCTAAAAAAACTTGCACATTGTGTATTTTTTGAAAAAATGCTCCAATTAATATCATAATCTCAAAAACATGTAAGAATGAGCATGTTTCACACTGAAGAGGATTACACTTAAGGGTAGTTTATGACATGCTCTGATAATATCATAATGTTGGTCTTGACAACCAATTTCACTTCATAGTGGATCACTTTGTTGTTGATTTCACATACTGTCACAGTTGGAATTAATTTCTTTGTCACTTTTGATTGCTCATGACATTTATGATCTTTTTTGTTCTCAAATGATACTCCCACTCCCATACACTATTTTATTTTCATTACTCACCTTGTAGCTTTTATCACCAGCTTTAGCCAGTTTCAAGAATTATGAATTCTCCTCCACAGAAAAGAAATCTTGATGCAATAATATACAATGTCTTGTCCTGGAAACATTTCCTGTAGAATTCACATTGTCTTTTGGGTACAGACTATCTGTAATTATGTAAGCCTACTTCCATGTTCATCAAGTCAGTCTGTCACATACAAAAAGTCCCTTTCAAACGCTTAAAAATGTAGTAATTCAAATAACTGGGAAGCCAACCACAAACATTTTCAATTATTGGAAGAAAAAGAAGAAAATGTATAATGTTAATGACAATGTTACTATTAATCACAGACAATCCAGTCTACTAGGTCCAAGGCTACTTGATAGAAATGCTAGGCCCTATACTATACGTTAGTAGATACAAAAAATATCATGTTGAATATTCAATATCCTGTCCAGTAAAAAAGGCTTCTACAATTTGCATGGGTAAAAAATACACACATGCTTTTCTATGTCCTTCTGTGTAGATTCTATTTCATAATTTAACCAATTACAAAGATTGGTATTTTACAAAGTCCAAAGTGATAGATCTAGGCCTAACTAAAACTGTAATGGAATGGAGCATCAAAGATTGACAATTTATAACAAAACCAGGAACCCAAACATAAGATATCTAAATCTAGATCGATCCTAAACTCCAAAACCAACAATCCCTATCTTTCCCTTCCTAACAAAAACAAAACAAAAATAGCTCTGAATTCTGAATGTAGGTGTAGGCCTAACTGACCCCTAGTGTAGAGCCTTGCCTCTCTCTCTCTATACTCATAATACTCTATATATCTAACCATCACATTATCATGCCTCAACACCTAGCCTATAGCATACATAATCTCAGCCCAAATTTCTCACCTAGATTCTAGATCTAGAATCCATCCCTTATACAATCAATCTAAGGAAAGAAAGATCGCTCGCTACAAACTAACAAACAGTATGATGATTGATGAGTAACAACAGTAACAGTGAGTGAACAGTAACAGTAGATCTAACAAACAGTAATAACAGTAAGTAAGAGAAACGTGCTATTAAAATGTTTTCACCTCTATAATATGATATGATGTGGTGCTTCTGTGTTGTTATTACAAAGATTCGTTGACATGAAATCCTTAAAGAAACTTCACTAAACACTTAGTTAGGTCGATAGCATGTTGGTTCGAAATTTCACGTTTCCTCATCCTCTGTCTCCAGTGACAACAAAATAAAGGAATGACCTGCGCAACGGGGTCAATAGCTCATTTTCCGGTACCGGATCATAAAAGACTAAAAAGTGAGAAGAAGACAAGGTAGCTAGCAGCTTTTGTGGGCCTGTCACCGCTTTAACATTTTTGTTTGAATGCACGGTAAAAAGGCTTTGTGTCAGTAGCTTACAGATGAACATGACTCATACCATCTTTTTGCAACACCTAATTTGCTTATTGATATTGGCCTTTACTGTGGTTTCATTGACACGCCTTACAGGTGAATAACAGTCTTCGGACATGAGTTACTCTAGTTATTTTATACTCTGTGTCAGAGTAAGAAAATTGTAAACTTCCGTTTAGTACGGCAGATCAGGGGGAGCTATTCTCGAAATAATCCACAGATGGGAGGGGTCAAAACAATCATAACAAACCAAGTTGACAACATTGCATTACATTTTATATCCTCTTGTTGTGCCCTGAATGAACTGTAAGGGCAGTTTGGATTCAGCATTGAATTAAATATCTAGTCAAAAGGCATAACAAGACTTTGATGTGAATCTTACAAGTATCGAATGGGATGATTCCATGGTATGTCATAAAGTTTTATGCCCAAAGGCACAGTGCATTCACGGCATCATGTTCGATCCTCCTGGTTTTCAACATCCTCCTGTACACGTAAGTCCAACTGTCTTACGACCGTGTCTTATGAATTTAATTTCATTTAAAAACTATCTGAGAGGACTTCAGCAGACGTGTGACTGTGATTCGCGGCAAATAATTAAAACAATTTGTGTAGGCCTACAGTCCTACACTACTAAAATACTTCTCTTCTTCTTCTGCAAAGATCAACGCGACTGTGTGCTTGGCGCTTTTTTAAAGATCAACCCGACTGTGTGCTTGGCGCTTTAGCAACGTATCTTTGTTTTCTGTCGTTGATCTAATGCTTTATCTCTTTTCAGATCATTCTAAAGTAAGTGTTATTAGATCTAGATGAAAATCATTTGAAATAACTTGAGTATCAGTATGATGATAACTTACCTTGTTGAGTACTCCAGTAAATAGTAATAAATGAAAGTGAAAATGAAATCACAATATCTATATGGTATGTGTAGGTAGCCTATTGTAAGTACCAGTTGCCTCTAAAGGACTTACTAAAAAAAAGCCCTCCGCAACTCCCAAGCCTGATATCAGTTGTTAATGTGCTGTGGCTGCTGGAGTCCAGTTCTTCTTGGATTCTAGGACACCACCAGGACCAGGGTTCATGGAGTATGGTATGCCAGTATGAGTATAGAAATCTAGCATAGCATACCAAACAACACAACTCACTATGTACATGGACATTCTGTTCTTGACCCTTTGCTTTGCTTTTCAGATATTCACATGTTTTTCTCATTGCATGGGCATTCATTGGAGGACTTGTAATTGCATACAGTTTTCTTGAGTAAGTATGGCTTATTTTGAGTGAGTGAATCATTTCAAATGTGTGTATTTAAAGGAAAAAATACAAAATAAACTCAGGTCTGTGACCTTGAGCAAATTTAGGGCCAACCACTAGAAAGCTGCAGGCAAATGTTGCTATAAAAACATGACATGCACCAGTCCTTTGACATCTTTTCAAAATCTTGTTCCTGCTGCTGTTTCAATTGGTGTTTATTCGTTTTTATAAACAATGCATTGTTTAAATTGTTTTAGCAAAATTAAAAGCAAACTTGAGAACAATTGTGAATATGTGACATATGTTTCTCTTGGGGGGGGGGGGGGCTAGTAATTACTAATTGTCATTTTGAATTATGGGTAGTAAGACTTATCAAGTTATGTTACTAATAAAATAATTTGTCTTTCCACAGTTCGCATACAGTTCTGCCAAATCTTTTGCCATCATCATATGTTCACAAGTTAAAGGTTTGTCCACCAAATTTTAACATCTGTTGAGTTTCGTTTTTCTGTGTCTGTAAAGTTGGTTTTGATTTTCATCTTGTGCTTTATATCTAAATACACTGGAACGTTTCCTTTACTGTGCAGAAGATGCACATTTTCATAAAATTGCTGGCATACCTCACATTGTAAAGATGGGCTCTTTCCCTGATTAATGATAAACACAATATTAAACAATATAAAGGCAGGCCTATGCTTGTTTGGGTTTTATTTTTGTTATTTAAAAAGTATTATTTTTGATAGTTTATTGTTGCTTTGTTGACAAGAATTTTCAATTTCAAGACTTGAATTGAGTTTATCTTGACTTCAAATAATCTGTTCCTGTTTTCTTCTTTATCTAGAAAAGGAATGAAGATGATGAGCTGACACTTATGAAGACAGTATGCACTGTTTGTGGTCTCAAGAAATGCCCCAGACACAGGTGCTTGCACAAACAATCTTTAATACAAATCAGTATATTATGACTATTCCACTAAGCGAGATATAGGTTGAGTTGTTATACGTTGTCAGATTGCAGGCCTCAGTTCTATACTGTGTTTAAAGTTAAGGAAATTGGTATCCTCACTAGTGTTCAAACATGATCCAAGACTACAGATTATAAGATTTTATTTTTACATCAGCCTATGCTTGTTTCAAATTGATCATTATGATAGGATTTTATGCAAGGTTTGAAATCTTTGACTTGAAGTAAAGGATTCATTGTTGATTTCTGCTGAATGTTTCTTGACAGGCCTGAACTGAACATCCTAGCTTTCCAGCCATGGACAAATCTAGACATACGGCAATCAGTAGATCAGGCATTGGATGAGGTAAGTGAGACTTTGATATTGTTTACTTTGCCAAAACCCATGTACTTCTTCTCATTCACTGATACACAGATACTATTTATAGTTTATAGATACTCATTAATATTGAATGTTTTACAAAATTACTGTGCAAAATCATAAATGCACAATACCAACGTTAAACTCTAGTAATGTCCTCTAAATTGTAAGCAATGCACTATTATATCCATCCATAATTTGTTACGTGGAGTCTTCAAAGTGATACATGTTATGTTTTTTAAAATTTTGTTTTGGTTTAAAATGAACAGTCAGAAATCTGTCTCTTTTTCAGTTTTTCACTATTGTACTGAAAGAGCATGTGTACACATGGTCCAGGCAAGTATAAACAGTTGTGTTTGGTGTATTTCATGTGGTGATGAATTCTCAGAGTTCATAATGGTTGTTTATCAAGCATTTGACATGTAAAGTTAAAGGCACCAATAAAAAAAATCTTTGACTTTATTTTGTCAAAGATTTTTACATACTGGAGTCGCATTTTACGCAAACATTTTTCTCTTTCTGTATTTATACAGGTAATTAAAGAAATCCCTTTGTAGGGAAGCTATTACAATGCATTATATAAAAATGGTATCAATTAAAAATAAAAAGGTTTTCACGTTTTGTTTGTAACTCCCAATCAACAGTTTGTATAATGTGTTCATATGTACCCATAACAAGAATAGAGAATGCAAGAGTGTTATGTAATCTGATCAATATTACTTTTCATAATTTCAGAGAGCTTAGTGAGGATGAAGAGTTTGTGGATGAGCTGAGGACCAATTTCAGATTTCTGGCGTCTGTCACATTCAGAAGAATGAAAAAGGTGAGCTACAAACTCCATGTGCAAGCTTTCTCCGCGGCCTCACTTTCTCATGAATAACATTGTAAATTGGATGTGATATAAGGAGTTGTATGATGCATGTAATGCTATTCGCAATACTTTAATATGCATAACATAGACTATTCATCAAGTGTATTGAATGCATTCAACTCGTTCACTCCCATTACATTTTACACCCAGAAGATAGTGATTTTTGGTACATAGAAATGTATTCTCATTTTCCTATGTAAAAATAAATTCCAGGTAGCAAATTTTTGGCTCACAAAATGCTGGACATCCTGATACTTGCACCCCATCAGTATTATTATTTTATTTATTTCTGTCCTTTTCATACTTAGGGACATTCAGCTAATGGTCTAGAACACTTGAGGGCGGAAGCTGTAAAATCTGGCTTAGGGTAGTGAACAAGTTAAAGTAAAGGATTCAGCTTCTGAAGGACGTAAGGATAGTATAACAAAGACCCTCTATCAAAGAATTACAATTATTTTAGGTGAAATAGTTACATCAAGCACAATTTTGTGACATGATTTCAAAAAAAAAGATATAAGAATTGTATCCATTCTTTTTGTTGTTGTGTTCAATACATTTTTAAATTGTTGTTTACAACATGAACATTCCCACAGATCAACGTCCCCAAACTTGCTTGTGAGAAACTTGTGAAAGCAACTATGAGCCATATAGATATATGTTTACAAGCCTACAAACAAGGTAATATTATTTTGTTAAAATACTATGCGTATTTTGTTGCTGTTGCTTGATTACACAAAATATTTTACTTTTAACCAACCACTTGTTTTATGGGCTTTAGATTTGGTTTCCGATACCTTTTAAAAATGTTTGAAGCATCTCCATCCTCCTTTTTTATGATGGAAACAAAGCCAAGCATAGACTATTGTAAATAACTAGCTTAAAACCGTTCAAAGATTTTGGATTTTGCACCCATTTGCCATGATATCTTTAAACCAATTGTCAATGTGTTAAAAATGTTATATGTGTATGTGTGTTTGTTACAAAATGGGGGAAGCAGGAGGACTATGGCTTTGATATCTTAAAGAGTGCTTAACTCTGAGTACCTATTCAGATGTGTCTCATCATGGTTGTTCCTTTTGTTTGTACAATGGTCAGAACATTGTGAAGCCAATTTACCCTCAATGGGAGAACAAGCATCATGAAGTAGAAAGTAACGTCTTTAATCAAAGAAACAATTGTTCTTACAGCTGGCTGCGAGGGGGATCTCCAGCAGATTGTCTTGGACTACCTGGGGACCAACATGCACTGTGCCATGTGGAGCAGGAAGTCAGAGCTAGAATACCTGCGCAGGCTGATTGAGGGACTCTTCCCCTACATCCTCCGGCCTCAAGCACTCAACTCTAGGTAAACTGTCGTGGTTGTCGTTGTTGCTATACCCTGCCGTGGAGTTATTCACTCTAGTAGATGTGGAGCGTTTTGAGCTCTCCGGAGGAAAAGCGCTCTATTAATGCCATCTTTTAGGCCAATACCAGTCTTATGAACTTGTGTGACTGTCTACGCTGGTTGTGGGGTCCGTAGCATATGTATATTCTAGGTAAGCATAGTTGGACACTGTCGTTGTTGTTGTTGCTGCTATACCCTGCCGTGAAGTTATTCCCTCTAGTAGGCCAATACCAGTCTTATGAACTTGTATTACTGTCTATGCTGGTAGTGGGGTCCGTAGAATATGTATTATATTCTAGGTAAGCATAGTTGGGCGCTGTAACCCTTCCTGTGTTGTTAAATGATTAGCCGGGTGGTTGCTGTGTTTCCATTGTCTTTGTGATTTTGTGTTGTCTAGTGTAGTCCATTGTCAAGGTAACTGTTGTCAAGGTTTCATGCACTTTGATACAAAAGTGTGGAGAAATCCACAAGGGTGTAAAACATTTTCTTATGCAAAGTTGGTGTTCTTAATGTACACTTCCATATTACTAATCATTACAATTAGAAGAATGGTATTTAAAGATGAAATCAGATTACTTTTTACAGCATAGAAATTAACATTCTATTTTAACGTCATGTTTTTGGTTCCTCCTTTTTCTTTCTTCAGACCATTACATCATGAGTTTCTATTTTGTGATGGCCATGAATAAGTGCATATACCTCTTAATTTTGTTTAAAAGAATTTCATTTAAGTAACAATTTGTGATTTGTTTAGTTACATCCACACTGACACATTAAGAGAACTTTCCATCAGGAATTCAAATACACTAGCTTTGAAGAGCTTATTGTGAAATATCTTTTAGAAGTATTCTTTAGGCTTTCAGCAAAGCTACTTTTTTGAAAAGATTTTTATTTATAGATTACTGAAAACTGTGTTGATTTGTCTTGAAAGCACAGTGTAGGAAATCATATGTCTGTTTCTTTGAACAAGTGCAGTGTAAATGCATGTACAATGTATAAGTCTTTGCAATATTTGGAAAAGTATTCGTCAACATTGTTTGACTAAATTATTGATGTTGTTCATTTTATCCATATACATCTTTACCTTATTGCTCTCTGTTGTAGAGTGATTAGAGCCTATTTCCTCATATTCATCCACATGTTCATCTGTTTTACTTTTGAATACCCATCTTATTATCATGTACATTAATTAAAACGCCTTGATATTAATTAGTAAAAGCGAAATACAAAATAGATAAACACACTTAATAATCATAATATTAGAGTTTATTTAAAAACTGCCCACTCCCCTGAAAGACAGAGCTCAAGATGGGGTAGACTTTAAAAAAGACATATTACACACAATGCACACATGAAGATATTGCAATATACAACACGAATTATGTAGAGTTTACGCACAATGTCAATAAGAACAGTCATGCATGAAACTTTACTGGCATCTGTCTGTTCTCTGGGACACAGTGTGTGTTTCACTGAAACGGATGATTTTGACAAGGATAAGTTTGTGCCTGTCCTGAAGTAAGACTTTCTCATCATTGGTGTGACGGTTGCCTTGGTGTTCATTGTCTTGGTTCTACGTTGATTTCTTAACATTATTGCCGTTTTGCAATCATGTGTCTCTTTTCTTGTTCACATGTTGTTTTTTTTCTTCATTTATTTTGACACATTTTCCTTTCTTAACATTTGTGCTCAATCATTCTTTCTACTTGTTTCAGCTTTATTCTGTTTCAACCTGCTCTATTTTTATCATACATCTTCTGCCTAATTTCACTTGTCGAAAGAAACCCAACAGCAACAAAACCCACTGAACTGGTTAGGAAAAGTTTCAAATTTGGTATTATCATTTCTTTACAATAATACAATTCATGGCTTGCAAAGTGTGGCATGTCTGTATAGTGTATTACTACAGGAGTGATGATGTTTTATTCAATAGTATTATAGAATTACTCTAGATCTAGTCGGGACACAATGTTGGTCGCTACAGTATTTCCATATTTCTCCAAGCATGTCAGATTCAATGTGAATGTAAAAGACAGAGAAAGTGGGTTGTATACTCTGTCACAAAATCAAGTATCCACTGAAATTCACAAATGGCAGAAGGATTAAAAAAAGATAGACCGAAGCGCTTTGGACATGGAAAAACATTGATGAGGGAATATGCTTTTATTCGAAATTCTCACCTGCGAAATCAGTTTAGAACTGCAAGGCAGACCCCAAAAGAAGTGAACTTAATCAGAAACAACTACCCTATCTCCCATGTAACCGTTCTTCGTCATCTGAAAGAAGCCAACCTTTTTCATTTTGGGAAGGAAAACAATCAATCTGCTTAGACGTTGGTGACAGTTCTATTCTATCCAGGATTTTTCATGGTCACAGTTTTCTTTCTTTGCACTGTCAATCATCACTCTTTTTCTGCTCACTTTCACCATTTCATTCATCCACAATGTTTATTTCCTTTTTAATGTAATTTTGTTTGACTTTTTAATTTGTCATCATGGATAATCAAGGAGACTTATTGAAAATTCCCACAAGAATGCCAGTACAACTAAAGTTAAGTCTATGGCAACTCTGAAATGACTTGTGTTTTCATTTAGTCTCATTAGTACAAAATATCTTTCCCTGGAAACCTTATAATGGGTGAAGTATTTTTACATTCATACTGAAAATTAGGCAATTGAACTATCTTTCTATATTTTCTTGTTGTAAGTAATGTAAGTAGATATTTGAAGTCATAAGAATAAGGATATAATTTGAAACATCACCAATGTGTCTTCATTTAGGCACAAAATTGATAACATTACTGACCAAAGAATGAACAATTTCCATCATATTTTTTCTCTTTTTCTCTACTCTAACTTTGACTCACAGTATTTTACTGAAATCGTTACAAATTCACTGAATTTCGTTGTACTTCTGAACCACCAATTTCAATTAAAGAGCACCAGTGTCTTTGCACATTTTTGTTTTTATTTCATCATTATTGTTACATGTTTCAATGAGGTCAGATTGTTTCAGCTGGTTATGTGATATCTTAACATATCTTAAAATATTTAAAAAAATGACATATGGAGAAAGGTGAAGGGTTCTTTATCACTGATCACTTCTTTTAAACTTTACTCATCATCATCATCATTGTCATCAGTCTTTGTCTCTCATCATCAAGAAGATAATGGCCATAACTATAACATTGTACTTATTATTCTTTGAAATTAAGTGTTTGAGAATTGGATTGACATGCGTACTTATAATATACAGTGGGTGCCACTTATAAGAACAGTCCCTGTCGAGAGCGGAAGTGTTCTTATATCCGAAGTTCAGTTTTTGAGCCAAAATCAAGGGTTGTAACCCAAATTTCAATGTTTCGATTAGTGTATAAAATTGTCATGATGTGCAGGTGAGGTAAAGTGTTGATGGTAAGCATATGAACAATTTGGATTGTTATATATTTCGCTGTGCATCGATAGAGTAAGAACGGGACTGTATGCACATTCTTGATTGATCACCATCAGCCTTGACAGTTAGATAAATCTACTTTGTTGAGAACAGTCAGCTGTTCTTATATCCGAAGTAACATTCTTATATCTGAAGTAACGTTATTATATCCGGAGTAAAATAGATATATAATTTGGTCGAGCGAAAAATTGTTCTTATAACCAAAGTGTTCTTTTATCCGGCATTTTTATAAGCGGCGCCTACTGTATATGACAAACAATCATTTTCTAATCTTTTTTTTCTTCTGAAATCAGAATATGCCAAACGGAAACATTGAGTCTCAGACAGTTGTTTCTGTTGTTTTTCTTTTCTTTACAGAAGTACTTGTGCACTAGTGAGGGAGTTACTGGCAGGAACTATACTTCTGCCTGTAATGGATGCCATAGCGAATCCAGTGAGTGTTGCGGGCTGTGTTAAAATAGTGTCAAGATTGCAATGGTACTTAATGATTATGGTATGTCCATTCAGCATTTAAAAAAAAAAATTTCTCTTATTTTCACTTTAGTGTTGACTGTGGGAGACCAGTGGTATTGACTGGGCTATATGTGGATTTAGTCATCTTTCTAAGAATCCAGTACACAATATCCCTATATTATGTGATAACGTTTATTTTTTTAAAAATTTTAATTTCATAAAAACATTTTTCTAAAAATGTCACAACAATTATGGTGCCATGCTCAAGTATTGTGTACCACTTTGTTTTCATTGACTGAATTCTATCTTCCTCTCAGGACTTGTTGAACAATCTTATGCTGATCTTCTTTGACAACACCCCTGTAAGTTGATTTAAAAATATTTAAAATGATATGATCTGGTCGTATCACAACCTTTTTATGTGAATGATCTTAAAACAACATTCAAATTAGATAATTGACAGCTCTAGAAATAAACTCAACAGTGTTTGATTTATTGGACTTAGAAATCTAAAAAGAGTTGCAGCATTTGTTGTATCCTCTTCATTTGAAGCAATTGTTAATTCAATTTGAAGAAGAAGTTAACATAGACATGTATGTTGTCATCATCAAGAATAGAGCAGAAGTTCTCAGAACCAGGTGTTCCTTACTCTTCTTCTCTGTCTCACTTTTTCCTTGTGGACGAATTAATAAATTATTATATATATTACCAGCCTCCTCCTGCCAAAGAGCCCCCGTCCCCTATGGTGCCATTCCTTGGAGAGTTCTGCCAGGCCAAGGCTCACAATCAGTCTGTAAGTTTGTATAATGTCGTTTAAAGTATGTGTAGCTTTGGTCTCAGGCAAACATTGATCATATTATTATGTTCTACTACAAAGTATTTTGACTAAGAATTATTCCCAATGATGATATGTTATCAGAGGTTTGATGAGAATGTTGTTGTTTTTTT
>JAUELK010073603.1:0-12608 GCA_031471215.1 Gastropteron pacificum | reverse complement strand
AATAATAATGATAATAATAATAATAATAATAATAATAATAATAATGATAATAATAATAATAATAATAATAATAATAAGTGTATTTCTAACGCGCACTTTCCCCTCTGTGTGGGCTCATATATTAATGTGTAAAGAAAGCATAATGTATGACATGTGGTAAATGATTGTAAATAGTGTCTTCTTGTCATATAAACAAACAAAAAAGGATGTGGTTAATGTATAAACCTGTCAATGTTTGTGACGCATGATGTGTACTTGTAAGTACGAAACAATTTGTCATAATTGTTATTTTTGCTGTACATACTTACCCCATGCTTTCATAATGCAAAACGTACTTTCTGTATACTGTCAATGTCCTTTTCCTCCAGGTTGACAACATTGATGGGGTGGACCTGGGATCCGATGCTGAGATCAAATGGATCTCTCACCTGTTGGAATTGTCAGACGAGTGGCTCAAACAGGCACTCACCAGCAAAGTCACTGTGAGCAATTTTCAAACATCCATAAACTTTCCTTTGTGTCGTCAAATTACATGTATAGTGTGTGTAATACATCTTGAGTCGTATTAGTACTTTTCCTTTTTCTGGTATCTCCATGACGTTGAGTGGTCTTCTTTATTAAAGACGATAAAGTCATATTATTTTCATAATTTCCTAGCCTACCATACCATTGAAAATGGTTTTTATAAATAAAATATACATATCATCTCAAGTGTGTGTAATACATCTTGAGTCGTATTAGTACTTTTCCTTTTTCTGGTATCTCCATGACGTTGAGTGGTCTTCTTTATTAAAGACGATAAAGTCATATTATTTTCATAATTTCCTAGCCTACCATACCATTGAAAATGGTTTTTATAAATAAAATATACATATCATCTCAGATTTTAAAAGAAGCCCTAAGTTACAGCAGGTGGTTTAGATCTGCTTGAATTGTCTTTCTACTTTCTACAGAAAAATAAATACTGATTAAGCTGAATCATTCTTTATTAACAAGCTGTTTAGCTTTTGCCTACATCATTCTTTAATGTTTGCCTTTCATTATATACATTACATACAATTAAACATTTTACATTTTATTCTGTTTCCAGGAGGCCAGAGGAGAGAGAGTGGTCACTCCCTATAATTTGGACCAAGCATTGGATGCCAGGTACATCACCACCTTTCACATTCATTTTGTTCTCACTTACCTTTTTAGAACTTCTTTTTAAGACTATTGTATTGTTCTCTCTCGCATTCCTTTTTAGAACTTCTTTTAAAACTATTGTTTTGTTCTCCTGTATTGTGTTTGAAGAATGCACTGCACTATCCAGTCTATTAAAAAAAATCTTACACAATGCTTATAAATTCATTTTGAAATGTTGAAACAAAAACGTAGAACAGGAAAAAATATTGAAAAATCTAGAATTACGCAATTTGAGTACAGGTTTCAATTCACCTTCTAATTCTATTCTATTGTTACCTGTCTTCAGGGATGCCATTGCCAAAGCCTTGTATGGTCGGCTGTTCTCTTGGCTGGTTGAGAGAGTCAATTTGATCATTTGCCGATCTGAGAGAGAGAAAACAACATCACTTGCTGTGTTGGATATTTTTGGCTTTGAGGTAGACATCACTCTCAGATATAGAGAGACATACCATGTTTCATTACTCACTTAGATTAAGTTAGTGATGTTTAAAACATTTCATTGGAATTCAAACTCAAACTTCATTAAGTTGAATTTTTTTATACAGAAAGTTTTTTTCCTTATTGAAGAATTAACATTTCAACAGTTCAGAATCAATAGTAGTTGTGTAGATAGATAGCATTTATATAGCGCTTTTCCCCACTCTACAGCAAGCTCAAAGCGCTTATACAGCTTTCCTTCATTCATCTCGACAAGAGACCTTAATAAAGCTCTGTCTAAATAAACCCCTCGTGTCATAATATGTATAATTTGTAGTTACTTGTTGTTGATATATTACAACTTTGAGTCACCTTCCACCAGCCACCAAGGGCAACAATCCAACATGCAGTCACATAGCACTCCACTGTATGCTCTATTACTTCCCTTGCCAGGACTTTCACCTGAACAGCTTTGAGCAGCTGTGTATCAACTATGCCAACGAGACACTCCAGTACTTCTTCAACCAGCACGTGTTCCGCATCGAGCAGAAGGAGTACAGTAAGGAGAAGATCCGCTGGGAGCACATTGAGTTCAAGGACAACCAGCCCACCATTGACCTGATCGCCACAAAGCCTGCGGGAATCCTCCACATCCTGGATGATGAGAGCAACTTTCCTCAGGTACTTGGTTTGGGGTTTTTGAAAAACTATTATTGTTTTCAGTTCTTTTTACATTAAAACATAATATTTTAAATGGATACTTTTGTTGTTGTCACCACACTTCATGGGATTTTCAATTCCACATTACCTGTCGTAATTAATTGATTTAAGGATGTGCAATACCATTGAGACAGAAGGTATGAATTTGATAATACATAAGAGTGGTTTTAACAAGAAAATCAATGATCCTAGTACATCATTAAATAGGCCTACTAATTATAAGCGACATTATCAATCATGTATTTGTTTTAATGTGTTACTTACCAGTGTGATTCTTTTTACTAGTATCTTTATCTACATGCATTTTGATTGTGTTTGGACTCTTACAATGAGCAGGTGTTGGAAATGTTTTTCACTTCACTTCACTTTTTCACATGGACTTCTTTTTTTAAATGTATATATCTTATGTTTCAATGAACTATATACAGCTTTTCAGACTTAAAGACATCAGCTTAGCAGAAATCTATTTTTATAAACTTTGGTTTTAAATTATAGACTCAACAGAGTTTAATCAAAATATCCTTTGACATTTTCAACACCTGCTTTCGTTAGCAAACAATTTTACAAGGACTACTCTGTTCTACTTCCCATTGTAACGAAAAGTCTTTGATTGTCTCTTCCTTCCAGGCCTCAGATCAATCGTTCCTGGAGAAGTGTCACTTCCACCACTCAGGCAATGAACTCTACGACAAGCCCAGGATGTCAGATCCAGAGTTCTTCATTGTTCACTATGCAGGCAAAATCAAATACAATGTAAGGAAGGCTCGTTGTTATTATGTCCATCTAAAAGACTTTTGTATTTACTAGTTATAAGAATGAAAAGGATGAAAAAACAAAAACACTCTTACCTATATTTTTGGCAATGATGTAATGCGGTTATCAAGGAACAATACATACAAACATGTAATGGTTATATGTACAATTTTATGAACTAAATATCCCAGATTTTAAGATTTCATCAGTTGACATCATTTTGTATTTTCCAGGTGCAACACTTCTTGGAGAAGAACAAAGACACCCTGAGGAGTGATGTCATTGAACTGATGTGTGAGAGCAAGAACAAAGTAAGAAAAAACATGTTGATTTGTTTTGTAAAGAATGTACAAGCAAAAATGCCAAATTGTGTAGAAAACATTGTGAGATGTATTTAGGCCTATTCATATATTCACAAATATTTGTGGTCATTATTTAGCTATGCTTTATTCATCTCTGTAAAAATAGTTGTGTTTCAGATCAGAAAAAAAATTACTACATTTTAGAAATACTCTTTACCTAATCGTTAAATTTGATCCCAAAACGATGTCTTGATCTTGATGTGTGAAAAAAACATGAGTTCAAAAGAAAGAAAAGCAAAAACAGACCTTCTCTTCTTCTTTTTAATCCTCTGATCAACTCTTCAATGGCCCCAATGGTTGTTTGTCCGTCTTTAGATGATTTCCCAGATGTTCAAAGATCTGCGTGACAGGATCATCACCAAGACTTTGAGCAAGACCACTGGACGCTATGTGACCTTGAAACCTCGCACACCCACCGTGGCCGCAAGCTTCAATGAATCTCTTCTGTCCTTGATTGACACCATGTCCAGGTGAGATCATGTTTAGATGCCCTCGCACCAGAATTATGTATTTTCATGAGACCCCTTGGCAGAGGTGACAAAGTAGCTGGTGACCGTTCAATATAGCCGATCAAAAACATTTCATTCGTAAAGATATACAGAATTTCATCTTTTTTATGGTTATTTACATCGGCTGCGTGTTGACATAATAAGTGGAAATACCTCATTGTATGGGTTTTAAAGACATAAAGCACATTAAATCAGTAGGCCTACTATCATTCAAGTAAGTAGAACTATTAATACTTGTGGACAAGCCTCAAGGATTTAAAGAGTAACTTATAAGAGAAACTTTAAATGGCGAAAAGTGTCAATTTTAAAAATAATGATCTTCTGTTATGAAATTTGCCCTTTCTGTCCGAGTCATGATTGTTTCTGAAGTAATGCATTATTCAATTTTTCCTTCGAAACTCACTTTGGAGACATAACGTGACCTGTGTTTCAGATGCAACCCCTATTTTGTCCGCTGTGTCAAACCCAATGCTTCCAAGTCTCCAATGGTGTTTGAGGACATTGTTGTCATGGACCAGTTACGCTACACAGGCATGATGGAGACTATCCGCATCCGCAAGATGGGATATCCTGTCAGGATCAAGTTCCCTCACTTCATTGAGAGGTATGTATTGTAAATGTAAGGTAAATATATTGAAAAATTGAACTTGTAGACTATATGTCTGTGATTCAGTAGGTACAAAGTCTTACATGTGAAATTGTCCTATTCAAAAAGCAAACTAAGTCTTTATGAAGTAGGATCATTTACATTGCTTAAAATTGCCTGTTATGGGCCATTAAAGAACAAGGCAAAAATCCTCTGTGTATGACCTAACATCCACAATGGTGAAGAATAATTGTTTAACTCATCCTGAAGATGGTGGTAATGTTATTTTCTTTTGCAATTTAAAAAAAACATATAGGTCTACATTTCATGTAAAGGATATCACAATTTGATTACACTTTTCAGTCCTAATTTAAATTTACCGAACTGTGTAACAAAAGAACAAGTTCTATAATCTAGTAATGGAATTTCTTTTCCCTCGCAGATACCGGTGTCTGTTGAAGGGGCAGACAATCCGCACTGGCCAGGTGCCCTGGGATGTGTGCAAGCTGATCCTACAGAACTTGGGCCCAGAGTTCAAAGATGAATATCAGATTGGAGCCACCAAAGTAAGTGCCCTTCTCTTTGCTCACAGAATTACAGAAGTTATTAGGAAAATAATTGTATATTATATTATATGTATAGTTTTTCAGAAATTAGAACTGATGTTTGCAACAGTATGCTCTCAATTTCAATTGTGCATTTTGTGTATTGAGTGTATGTGGTGTTTTTCGCGTACTTTTTTGTTTTACATTTGTTTTCCTGTGCAAATGGTGAATTTGAATTATCATACAATACATTGTATGTGCATGATTTGCGTTTACAGAGAACCCATTTTCAAGCTTATTCGAGTCTTCTACAGAGCGTCTGTTTAACAAATGTTTTCTTTATTTCGTCTGTTGAAACACACAGCAAGTTGTCTCCTCTTATATTGGTAGAGATCAAAATCATTTTCAAATCAGATAGTGGGTCTCTTCTTTTTTTATTTATTTTTTTATTTTTAGACCTCGTCAGACAACTTTGAAATTATTCTATGTGACAACAATAAATCTTTTTCTGTTGATCTTCTTTTCAAAATGTTCAAAATGTTGGTGCGAATCACTACATAATCTTCTGAGACGTTTCACTTCAACATTCGGAAAGATTTATGGATTTAAAAAAAAAAAAAAAAACCCAGCTATATGGGACAATTTGGCTGATTTGTGTCATCTTTGATGGTTGCTCATTGTGACCTACATCCCTCATCATCAATCTGACCTACATTTCTGAGATGTCATGTTATAACTCAGATGCTTTAATACATGACGTACTTTCTGTCATTTAACAACGTAAATAGCAATCCAAAGGCTCAAGAATAAAATAGGATGTTGAATTTGTTCTTAGTCTATTGCTCAGATGAAACCACATGAATCAGGAAAGGATTTGATTTATTATCCCCCCCCCCCCCCCCTCTCCCCTGCAAACCAAATGTCTTTACAGTACTAGTGTATTATTACGTACTATTTATATATACAACATATTGAGAGAAAAAAAAGTATATGAGTAGGGTAATAATATTCAACACGTCATGATTAATTATGCTTTCCTAATCCTATATGTGCCTGAAAACAAACACACATATCATCATGAAACTTTCAATTCTGTCTTCCTTATTTTTCTAAGTTGGACGAAATAATGAATAATTTTGCTGTATCACCTCGTACTCGTACTTAACTGCAGTAGACGTCAAGGATTCCTTCATGTTTAATGTTGTATGGATGGGAGTTTGTGACTGTGGTGCTTTTGGGAGTATTTTGTAGATATTTAAAGAACATTTCAAAACCTCAACAGTGGAGTGGACCATGGAATCCCTTCGTCATTATGGATAATATACTAGATTAGTTAAGCTGCGCCTCTCCCTTTTCCATGTTTCCGGCATTGGTTAAATTCTCCTCTTACACAACCGTGTCCGCTTATAAGAAATCGGATTGTTTCTTAGTTTACTTTAACATAACAACACGGTTTTCAATGGACAATAGATTTCTTTTGCTAAAAAGTAGGCTCTCTGTATCTTAAGAGATCATTTAGAATTTTGTCACGTCGATGTGACATGTCTATAATAAGTTACATGTGGATAGAGGAAATGGATACATTGCAGAGAATCTCCATAATCTAAACGTGAACACAATATCATTAAGCTTTGCCACTGAGCACACAAGTTTCAATATCAACAAAGCTGTCCATCACAAAGAAGTTAATGGTTAAAACATTTCAAGTGAGTTGCGGGAAAGGCGGAAGGACTGTTGTTGTTTAACCGGACACCGTTTATTCTGGATGTGTATTACATGTACAATGCTGTCCCTTTCTATTGGGCTCGGTCATCTCTCAGGTCGCTCCCCTTGACACCAGAGTGCGTAAAGACAAAAGGTTTTGACGTTGACGAATGGCCATGTCGCACAGTCCCTTTTCCCACCCTCCCCTAGTCCTTAAGGGCCCTAGTGCATGGTCTCCCTTGGCAGTCGTGACATTCTGGAAAAACATCTTAGTACTACTTCTTGGCTCTATCTACACATTGTGTGATTTTCCATGGTGTGATAGTGATCGTACTCCCATCAACAAGGATTGAATACAAATGTTTCAACAGACAATATCACCAAAGAATGATGTACATGCATCGATATAATAATATATGAATTCACAAAAGGAGACTATGTGAAGTTGATGAATGTTTCTGTTTGTGTTCTTCGATGCACGGATTGACTGATCACTCTAAGACTTTGCCGTTCTCAACGTCTGTAATTCTTTACTTGCACAATACGGTTGTTTCACTATGTTTCTTGCGGACAGTTGTAATTCTGTCAGGTATGTCCAGTTTTTACGGCTTTCTACAGTACCGACATTCGTTGCTAATTTCTCCCAACGAGTCTCGCAACCCGTAATGAGTTAAGATTGGAGATGCTATCTGAACGGAATTGATCTTATACATGTCTGACATCGGCATTAAGCGTCAAAAGCGGCTACTGGACAATAGTCAGTTTCATTTACATTATCGGACTCATTTTTAAATCAGGAAACAGTCATGCGGTTCTATGTGTGTGTGCGTATAATCGAGGCAACCATGTTATGAACACTTAGAAGAAGGTACAACAGACAGTTGGAAACGTTTTTTCT
The DNA here is from genome assembly GCA_031471215.1 of Gastropteron pacificum. Taxonomy (NCBI): domain Eukaryota; kingdom Metazoa; phylum Mollusca; class Gastropoda; order Cephalaspidea; family Gastropteridae; genus Gastropteron; species Gastropteron pacificum. The sequence continues at coordinate 4,929 of JAUELK010073603.1, read as the reverse complement.
GTATTATTGTGGTTACTCCGTTACACTACTCACTTCCAGTTACTCCACCATGGCCCGCCCGGCACATACTCTAGATCCGGACACGTGTGTCAGTTACCATGTAGACAGGGACACTGGGTCTCTTATAGAGACCACCAGCCAGCGAAACAACAATCACGTCACTGCTCGGTCCGTCAACACGCCAAAAGACGCCACCTGGTCCTTCAACGTTACTCCCAACACTTCAAGGAACCTGGCTCGACCATTCGATGAAGCTACTGAGGTCTCAAGAAGTGTGAGCGCCCTAGACGCCAGCTCTTCGGTCGCAGGGTTTGATCGAACTGCTGCAGCCAAAACCTCGAGGAGTATGTCCGTTCTTTTAAGAGGTTCATACGGTGGAAGCCGCCCAGTGAGCCTTATCGAACTTCCGGAGAACAGTAGTCAGTCAGCTCTGATCTTGCACCCAACAACCATCTCCAAGCTATCTGAACTCAGAGCGATGTCAGACCCCGATCTTGCGAGAAGTTCAAATCGTAAATCCAAGTCCCCTGGGAGGCTCCTGAAGAAAACCGGCTCAACCCCTAGTCAAGGAAGTCCAGCCACCTCTCACAAGCATCTCGCTAAGAAAGGCCATAGAGGTTCACGGGAGCTGAGTCGTCCATCAGCTGATCTCCAGTGTATTCCTACTGTGCTGAGACAGCTTCCAGGGAGAAAAGTTCACAGTGAGGATGATGACGATTTTCGAAGGAAAATAAAACCAGAAAACCAGGTTCTGTCCCATGTTTTGATAACCATGCCTGAGAAGCACGAGAGCTTTAAATCTAGGTCGGAAACGAGTAGAAATAAGAATAGAACAGAAGGTGCTCAAAGCAAGAAGCATATGAAAGCTAAATCACACTCGTCCAGTCCAATGATGAGGAAACGGAGACCCAAAAGCACCAGTCATGTGACGGGGCAGTCCAACAGAGAACTGGTTTATTTAGACCAAGATGGACAGTTGTATTTAACGGGTACTGACCAAGACCACAGCTTCGGCTCTTTGTCATTTGATGATAGTTATAACATATCCGAACCGAAGCACTCTGTGTCTAGTGAAGGTGTTAAACGAGACGGACTTCACCATCGCAGGAGGTCACTCGACTCAAGGTCGTCTGAAAGTGATCCTCCTACGTATCTCACAAACAAACGCTTTGGAAGCTTGGACTTCTCCCCACTGAAATCATCGATGGAATCAAGAATGCACCAGGAGGGTGTGATTGATGTATCTGAAAGTACGAAGGATTTTTCCGAACCACATCGCAATTTGTTGAGAAAGCAATGCGATAAGAAACACAAACGAGTTAAAGCCATGCAGAAAAGAGAAAGTTACACTTACGACGAAAGCTGCGAGTCCGAAAGTGCCGATTCGAACCAAATTTTCCGACTCAACCGCAAACCCAGCGCCCAGCTCAGACAGAAACGACCCAGTACATTCGAAGGGGATAGCACACCAAGTACCCTACCCCCAGATCCTTCAGACTCAACAGGCGCCTTAGTGTCCAGCGGGTCTTTTGTATCCAGTGGCCAAATCGGTCCTAGGAGGTACCATGGGTTTCCTAGCTCCTCCACAGCTGGCCCTATCGACCAGTTGTTGCAGAATCCAGACTTAGAGATGTCCCGTATGCGGGGCTACCTCCAGGCCATGGGTCACTCATTGGCCAGCTTTCCACAGCAGTCCATGATGACCAGTCAGCACGATCAGAAGATCGCCGCTGGTCTTGTCACACAGGATTCCTTGGAAGCTGTTGAAGACCAAAGTTTTTTCCAACAGACCCCCCGCGCCAGATTCTCTTCATCCACTACCCCAAGTCCAGGAGGGGACTACGTCACACTAGGGTTCCCTGTCATAACAGACTTCCTGGATACAGCTGAGATTGATCGTGGCAAGGAAAATACAGCCATTCGAAAGAGTGGAGAGCGGACATTGGTTACGAAAGATACTTTACCCGAGAGCTACACGGAGATCCACCCGAAAAGCTCTTCTACAAGTAACGCGGATTTGAGAAAAGAGACCAAAGACAAAGGAACTGATGTTGACTTTGCTTTGGAAGGAATGCGAGACATGTCCATTCAGACAGCCAACCCCGTAGAAGATATAAGCAGAGCAGTTTCGTTTGAATCTGAGTCTTCGTCGTTTCACAATAGCGCGTATAATGTAGCATCGAATGACAGTTCTGTGCCAAGTAGTTTGAAGGTAAACAACTACATTGCATCGCCGGAGCCGGATAATCCATTGTCACCTTTCCAGGAGAAGGTACAACTCTTTCAACGATCTGTGTCAAAGGATTCCAAACGCTCAATTCCCCCATCATCTCCTCCCAAACCAAGGAAGACGTCCACAAACATAATTCCACAGTCCAGCCCTTTTGGACGACTGAGCTCTTCTCACATTAACGAGAATATGGAACATGTCTTGCCCAACTTGTACCCAATTTCAAACCTTGAAGTTTTAGAATTCACATCGGAGGAATGTTTCAGTTCGAACAATCAAGACGAAGAGCGATACAGCGTCGCACAAGTTGGCTGTCCCAAAGACCCTTCACCCAAGACAAGCACTCTCAGATCTAAAACAGATCCTGATATCTACCTGCATAAACCTCAGCATGTGCCATCAATGAATCGCTTCTATCACGAACAGGTCATCATGAGAAACCCCAAATCATCACGAATTCCACAAACTGTATGCAACAACATTCCCAGTGTGTGTCCCCAGCCTTTTACATACATGGGCCCAAACAATAAGTCCAAGAACTCTCCAATGCTTGATGATGCCCGTCCACCTCGCCAGCATGATTCAGACAACCGTAAAAATCACTCGGTTGATAGTCCATCTCTCGATACTCTCATTAAAGATGATTTGGCAAGTGACGCAAAGTCTTCTCACTACGAAGTGTACACGGGCAACCCGCGACTACTGGCGGCCGTCGAGAAAAACGTTTCGCGGCAAAGAAGTCAACACTCATTTTTGTCACCATCCGGTACAAAGCCAATTAAGAAAGAGATGGTTACTAGTGTATCACGGCACACACGGCGATGGGGAGAGAATACAAACATTGGGTCCAGTGGAAACGAACCAAATTCGTTTACTGTATACAGAGGTCGAGACAAGGCAATCACAAAGATGACGGTGCCGCATCTACAAAGAAAGCCTCACGACTACACGAAACCAATGAACGGACATTCAAGATCTCTGCCTATGCGTCCTGTCAGGCGCGTTGACAGAAAAGAAGGTTTCATGGCACCCATTTCTCCGCTGCAGATGAATGATGGACTGTTCCAACCGTTCAACATGGACCAGAATCTGTCAGGTCCAACCAACCAGGCGCCACTCGTCCCTTCACCAGGTGGTCATGAGCTTAAAAATCAAGGGACTTCAGATTTTATGTACACGGCAAATGGGTGGTCTAAGGTTGGACAGTCGGTTACTGCTACAGTTATGAGTGTTGTGGAAGTTTCAGACAATCAACAGCAAGTGTTTTCTCAACTGCTTAAGGATCGTGAGCCTCTATTGTCTGCTCAATACTCAAATGAAACATGTTCAAAGAAACACACGACTTGCGAGTCTACGAGTTATGAATTGCCATTTGATGGCTCCATCAGGCGGCCTATTCAAACCTCTATGTTTATGGACAATCTGAAAGACAAGAAGCTTTCATCTAGTCGTGTTGGTACATCGGACCCCCTGCATACGTGTGATTTACGCCCCGACAAAAGGTGTCCATACCCAAGGCTTCAGAACCTCGACAATGACTTCAGCCCAGGACCTCCGCGTTTTGAACATTATAGCTCGTGGACCGGGGCACAGAAAGAAGATCGTGTTTTGCTTCTCAGTTTGGACAACACTGCTAGGTTATGCGGTGCAGATGAGCCCATAAAGAAGCACGGGGATCAAGGCACTACAAAGAAGGGTATTTATGGTTTGCCGTTTGAAAGATTTGCGACTACACCAGTCAAGTATGGATGGGACTGCCAAAACATGGAAGGTGTTTTCATGTCTGTTGAAGGACATGATCTACCGCAGGACGATGGTCATGTAAGCTCTGTAAGGTTCTTTAATGAACCTCAACGTTTCTTCATCCAAAATTCATAGAACATGTGTTTTTTTCATAAGTCAGTGTACCAGTATTTGTCATCTTATTGTGACTGTATGGTAAATGTGTCCTGTTCTTTAGTGTTCTGGGATAGACGACCGAATCCATTCTGCTTTGTTGTTGCGTTAAACCTTTGTCATTGTCCGTGTACATTACACATAACTTGTACACACAAGAGTGTTCATACAAACAGTCCATCAGTCAATGGATATATACCTGTATAAGCCTACGTGTATTGTGTGAAGTAAGTCTAAATCGCCACAATACATCGATGGGAGTACTCACTTAAAATATATTATTTGTCAAATTTTAACAAATCTCTCAAATTATCTTCCAGGTGTTCATGAAGGAAATGTTTGAGCAGCGATTGGATAGCGAGGCTCACAAACTCCAAAGAGCGGCGGCCATTCGTTTGCAGACCTTCATCCGGATGTACTTGCAGAACGCCCGTCACCAACGGCTGCGCAAAGGTACTCTGCGCATCCAGGCCATGCTGCGCATGTGGAGAGACAGGTCAGTCAGGTTTATGGATCTTCCTCGCCCTTGCTGTCTTGTTTACTTTTGTTCTTTTTTTTTCTTTAGTAATTTGTTGTTGTTAAGATTCTCGTTATCTTCATAAGATTGTTATCCACAGCAATGTTTTTCGTTGGGTTATGTGTTTGTTTGCTTGTATTTTGTTTTGTTTTCAGTCATACAGTCGGGGTGAGAGAGAGAGAGAGAGTTGGGGGGGGGGAGAGAGAGAGAGAGACACAGTGAGAGAGAGAGGGATATACAGAGAGAGAGAGAGAGAGAGAGAGAGAGAGAGAGAGAGAGAGAGAGA
>JAUELK010073493.1:0-12611 GCA_031471215.1 Gastropteron pacificum | reverse complement strand
CGGGCTTCACGCTCTTTCTTTAACTCACTAAAAAATGATTCGTTATACCGCCATCCTGTCAACAAGGCCTGTCATTCAAGTTACCAAATTCCCCAATTCCTTTGCAAAAACGCAATGGATGTGCTAAACATTTCCCAAGTGATTGATGGCAGACGTGTTGTCGGTGGAGAAATAAAACTGAAGAGAAAATAAAAGTAGACCCACGCTAGTAAAGACCTTCGACTCCGAAGTAGCTTAGCCTACTTGTCTACTTGTAATTGAGTCATGAATCAGACTTTTTCGTTTTGTTTCTTTGTAAATGTATTCTGTTTCGGTAAAACTCAAGCTTAAATTGAGCCTAACCCCAGTTGAGCTTGGTTGATGCCGAAAAAAGCTGCTATATTAAAAACACACTCACTGCTACTTACTGCTAACATATTAAACATTCAACCACCTCCCAAGATAGGTGCACAATATTTCCATACTGTTAACACAGACCCCGTTATACCGCCAAACTCTCTATACCGCCAACTTTCTCTCGGACCCAAAATTGGCGGTATAACGAGGTTTGACTGTATTATGAAGCAGTAATTATTTACTAACTGTAAATTATTATTGTAATTCTGTAATGCCAATCACCTGTTGTTTAATAAAATATTTGAACACTTGATGTCTCGATGAAGAAAGTGCTTTCTGTGACAGTATTGCAAGCCTTGGAGTAGTTGTTTGATGAAGGAGGCAATGTGTTCCTCATGAAGGGTGACCATTCCAGACTCCAGCAAACCCATCAAGTCATGATCCATGTATTCAAACACAAGGTAAAATGACCCTGCAAAGCAAACAAAAAATGAAGCTGTAGTGAGATGAGAACACTATACATACTACATAATGTAAATTAAAATATTTTTCAGAAACTTTATAAAGTGAATCCTAATCAAAAAAATTATTGATCAAATGAAAATTTTAAGCAAATGAGGAATCTGTGAATAAATTTAAAAATGTGATAATTTTGCCTTGATATTGATATTGGACACAAAAATCCCCAGCAATGATAATTGTTTAGTAAGTAGTTAAAATTAGTGTGGCTATGGGAAATTATATTATCAGGAAGATATTTAACAATGAAGATGAACTTCCTTTACATCATGTGACCCCCCCCCCCCCCCCACTCACATGACCATACCATGTGTAACATTACAAAGCAAGCAAGTTCGTTGTTCCCCTGTACTGTTGTAAGGACAAGAAGCTGGTCTACTAAAGTCCTGTTATACTTTACTGCTTTACTACATGACCACTAGATCAGAAATTAGATCTAGAGATTGGTGACTCTCATCAATACTCTACTTTATTATTCCACACAACTGAAACAGTGTTGTAGGTAATGTTATTTCTGTTCCAATGAGCAGCGTTCATTTTCAGGAGCAAGGAAGGCCCCTCATCAGATATTTTACGGTCTGAGGGTGTACTGTCAAACCTCGTTATACTGCCAACATCAAATATCGACTGCCATTTGCCTATTAGCAAGAACAAAACTATTAATTCTGTTTTAACGCCACCTCGCTATCCGCCTACCGCCAAAAGGCCAGGTTGCACACTCTTTCTTTAACTCAATTACAAATTATTCGTTATACCGCCATCCTATCAACAAGGCCTGTCATTCAAGTCACTCAGTGCAAAAGCAAATGTAATATGCACCGCCACATTGTTGGTTTGGGCCCTGATCTAAATATGTACATAGCCTACATACTACACACTGATCACATGGCATTTCCAATGATAGCACCAAAGACCGAGAATTGATAGCACTTGTAATGTCAGAAGCCGAAAAAAAAAACTCACCCTAAGGCAAAAGATTCACTAACAAGACCCATTTTGGGGGGATTTTAAAACAACAATCCAAGCCCACTACAGGACCCCATGGGTGTTACCAACAAACTCGCCAATACTGAAATCAAATTTTATGTGATCCCCAAAGTTGGCCAATACTGAAAACAACCGCGTGCGGAACCCAAATGCGTGCCACCATGGTTGGCTCGCAAAAACGTTTGTCTCCTACAGCGCAGGAGGTGGCATTTCAAACCATAATTTAAACAAAAATCGCACTGAGTAATACGGAAACATTTTTGCTGTAGACTCGCGAATACGGAAATCCGTCATGGTACGGAATGATAACACCCACGCAGGACCTGCTATATTAAAAACACACTAAAAAAACATTCACTGCTAACATTCAACCACCTAAGATAGGTGCACAATATGTCCATACTGTTAACACAGAATCTGTTACACTGCCAACTTTCTCAGTTCCAAAGTTGGCAGTATATCAAGGTTTGACTGCAGCTAACCTGCCTGAAGCCAACAACTGAGCTTAAAATGCAGGAAGAATGCAAGTACCTCTATCTTTCTTAAAATCCGAAGCATCTTGCTTGTCTGTGACAATCTCCTTCAGATTCACAATATTTGGATGATGAAGTTGGCGTAGAATTTTGATTTCACGTACAGCTGTGATAGGAAATCCTTCCTTCTCATTTTCAAGACGTACTTTCTTGAGAGCAACAAGGCTGTCTAGAACACACAAAAAGTTGGGAAGCATTATTTACGGTATTCTTTATGCTCTATTACATCATTTATATGATCCTTACAATTACATAGACAAAGCCACCCTGAAGTGTAGGGTTGTTCTTTTTTTTTTCTCCTTGGCAGAAAACATTTTCGATGGAAAACAAAAAAAATGAACAGAATGGAGGAAAAAATATTATTTCTAATTAAAGTCATAGGTTACATTAATTAAGAATCTCACAGGCTGGTTTGCTTGAATTTCCCTTTCATTATTTGTCACCTCAGGACCAGGCAGTATGGCTCAGACTATCATTACATTCAAATGAAATTTGATTTTCAATTTTTACAAAGAAAACTTGCAGAATTATAAACTTAATGTCCTTTGCAAAATGCATCCAAGTATGACACTAGAACAATCTAGTAATTGCAAGTCTCTACTACTGACTACAAGCAGTCTGTGTCTTGTGTTTTTTGTTCACATAAAAACTTGAAATACCAGATTTAATCACCTAGGCCAATATCCTTTGCCTTGTACACCTGTCCATAAGTTCCTTCACCAATAATCTGAAGTATGTGAAATACATCAACACATCTTTCACCCCAATCTCCTTCGAACTCATTGCTGTACCGTTGTTGACACAATCTGTAGGAAAAATGAGAAAAGAAAGAATAAAGGGATGACAAATGTAAAGCAATGCTTTTTTTTGTAATCCACCAACAAAGTCAAAGGGATGAAGATCAGTTTATAACTGAAGCACACTTCTTCAAAGAATAAGAATCATGTAAGAATTCTGAGGGAAAAAAAATAAACATGAAAAATTAACAGGTTCCTTAGTAGTGTGTGCTCTTTGAATTTATGCAAATAGTGAAATTGGAACTTTTCTATTTTGTAAAAAAATCTGAAACAATTTCTTTACTTTAAAACAAGTAACTAGAATGTACATTCTCCAAAATTTAAATCATACTTGGGTCTCCTAAATTTAGGTCCATCTTCCTTCTTTTGCTGTTGCTTTGAGTCCGTTTCCTCTGGCTCAGCATCATACACAATAGGGGGCATAGGGAGGTCTCGTATACTCTTTGGGCGGCTAGCTTCCTTTTCTTCTGCTTTCATTTCACTAGTAAAACAAAGAAAATTTGAATAATTATATTAGTACTAAGAGATGTGCTTAGCAACACCATTATGGTCATGAGAGAGGTGGGATCTATGAATCAATATATCTGTCTTGGATAGGGGTGGTAAACCATAAAAAATGTCAACAAGATAATGTCAAAATTCCCCATATATAGGTTATAGGAATTCGATCCAGGGTAGCCCATTTTTTTAGCGAAACTCTATGAGGGCTATGGAAAACAAAAGAAAAAAGAAAAGTCTTCAAAATAAATTTGCTGATCTTCAATAAGTTTTCTATTTTTAATGAAAATACTGGATACGCATTTGTAACTAATACTAATAGAAAATCTAGGCCTACAAATTATAAAATATAAAACATACCTGTAGGGGCTCTGTAGATCAACATCTTCCTCAGGACCAATGTCAGGCAGTGGTAAATGTGGTAGGGTGGACATTCGGCTCCCTTTCTTCTTGTTTTCAAAGTTGACAGTTGGCGCATGGTCTGCATGTGGTTTGATCAGAGCCTGGATATTATTCTTATTTTCAACCTTCATTCGATTTTCTTGAGAGGCCTGATGGTAATAGCCTACATGAGGCTGATGAGACATGGATGTTTCAGCTTTGGGTGGAGGTAATGGAGAATCCTTTTTGACTAGGTCATGCACGGGTTGTTTAACAGGGGTGGGAGAGCGACTGATCACTTCTAAATCAGGAGACGTTGTTTTACTATCAATTGATGCAACATCATAAGATATCTTTTTACTTTTATTTTCTCTGGCTCGCCTCTTACTGAGCTCAGCCCCAAGACTTGAAGCATACTGCAAGGCCTTCCTTGGGCAGCTTTCTTTACTTTTGCTAGAATATGAAGGACTTGGTGACATACGATTGTGACTGCGGCTTGGAGACGGAGATCTGTTGCCTCTTTTGGCATATCGTGCTGGACTGCTAGGACCTCTGCTCGATGAGGTTTTGAATTTCCTGAAACAGAAAATAAATTGAAATAAGACCTCTATACATACATCTTAGAAAATGCAATACGTGGGTTCAGACTAAAAAGCCAAGTGAATTTGGTTGGGCTTTAAATTCACAACAATCTACCCTGACAAAAGGCAAAAAAGAATATGGTGTGTACATTGTTTTGCCTACAGTGGAATCAAAGTTGAACATTGACCTAAACTAAATCTAAAATCTGTACCAATGAAACGCTAATATAACATGTAGTGATACACATAGATTTAGATCTAGTGCCAAACAGAAATGACACAGATGACAGCATGAGCATGGAAACACTAAGAATCCAGCAATCCAACCCATCCAATGCATATAAGTAAAACACTAGATACATATCACTCCTTATCTCTACCTCTTTCTTTCACGGATTCTCCATCATCATTTCAGTTAATAAAAGAACGTAAACCTGAACTAATCATGGGCATTATTGATTCTTAACTATGATGGAGAATCTTCAGCTCGTCTTGTCCTCGACGCAAACTTTCCTTGTTGTTTTCAATATCAGAATCGAAACGTGAAACTCACACAATAAGCCATTCTTATCGCTTCAATCCGCCATGCCGATACTAAAGTGTCCGTCCAGTTGAGGGTTGTGACTGGCAGTATCAAAATTTGGATGTGGCCATCGCTTTGAAGATGCATGACAAAACAGCACCAACATCCAAAGTGAAGCTGGACCCGCTGCAAAGAAGCATCCTGTGACCCAGATCAATTCAATGGTCAGCCTTCACGAGACAATGTACAATTACAAAACAGGCATCCAAAGCTCTCTTCTACTGTTGCAGTCAGGCTTTACACCCTGAAATTAGGCACGACTTACGCGATGTGTCTGCCATGGTAGAGGAAGACCTACTGGCGATCATAAGAAAACACCATGACATAGTCCATCACATCAAACTGGGCAAAATGACAGAGTCACCAGGGACAGGAATAAGGACCTTCTTAGCCAGCCTGTTGGGAAGAGGCATCCTTCTGCCGATACACTGTCAAGTACAAAGTAGAGCGTTGCCAGCATACGTTTGACTACAACAATGAAATTATAAAAGACAACCTAATCCTTGACATCGACAACCCTGAAATCCTGTAAGACCTCTTGGGAGACTAAAACAGACAGAACCCTGGAGGAAATTGTGGCATTCAATTAATCAATTTCACAGCGCAAAAATAGGAACAGGGCAAAGCCACCAAGAATGTTTAGAATGCGGTTGGAGACTTTCTGAATCACGAGTCACTCTCACAAGCCATGGACGAATCACCAACCAAAGCCACCAGCGCATTCTATGTCTGTGAAAATGTGCTGGGCATGTGGTGGTCCTAGGCATGGCCAGAAAAATGTCAGACAGACCAGATCAGTCTTGCGAGCCATGGTCCCATACATATGTATGATTATTACTATGATTATGATGCCCGATGGTCTAGAGATTGCTTCTAGTTCTAGATCTACCTCAAGATATGATATGATCTGATATATAATTTCCAGACGTTAGGCCGTTTGCCCATTCTTGTAGTGTCTGCCCTTGTTACTTTTCACTTTTTTTGTGATCTCCCTAGGCTATTTTTAGAATTTATATTTATAACATGTGGCCCTTCCACAACAAGTCAATTCTGTTCTTGAAACTGTTGGGTGTTGGGGCATTCACAATGTCTTCTGGTAGTCTGTTACAAATGCTTGTCACTCTTATAGGGAAGAAGTGCTGACATACTCCAGTGTTCACTCAGATCTTTCTGAGCTTTCAGTTGTCCTCGGGTTTTTGATGTCTCTTCGGTTGTCCTCAGGTTTTTGATGTCTCTTCGGTTGTGAGCGGGGAGTTGACATCATACAGTTCCTGCATGTATTTGTGTACCTCGATCATGTCACCTATATCCCTCCTGTACTGCATACTTGGGAGTCTAAGCTGTTCAAGGCGGTCTTGGCACAAGTTTTGTGGCTCTCCACAACTCTCTCTCAATCAGGATTTTGTCCTTCTGGTATCATGCTAATTTGGCAAACTCAAGGTGTGGTCTGACCATTGCTTGGAATAACAGCCTCATGCTGTCTCCATCCAAGAATTGATTTGAGCACCTGATCAGTCCCAGGATCATGTTTGTTATGTCTCAATGTGACAGATGAATTTGAGGTCCGAGTCCACCTGTACTCCAAGGTCCTTTTCTGAGGTTGTGGTTTCCAGTGCAGTCCTCTTCTCTGATTAATGCAACTTCTTGTATACCTGTGTACTAGTACTAGATTCTAGGTTGTTCCTTCCAAAGTGTATGACTTTGCATTTGCCTGCATTGAAGCGGAGTTGCCAAATGTCCGCCCATTCCACCAGCCTATCAATGTTCGCTTGCAGTATTTGACGTGCCAACTCTCTCAACTGTAGCCGAAACCTTTGTGTCTGCGTACATCTCACACCAAGAGCTTAGAACCTCTGGAAAATCGTTAATAAAAATGGCACAGGACTGGCCCAAGAGGAATAAAAACCATGGGCTACAACAATGGGGACTGGTTACCGACAGCGGTCCCTGGTGGTGTGTCATTTTTCCCGGGGGTGGGGAGGCGGGGGGTGTTCGGGGGGCTAGCCCCCTTAGTTCTGTTTTCCAGGGGGTGGGGAGGCGGGGGTTTTAGTTTTAGGGGGGCTGGCCCCCCTAATTTCCGTTTTCGAAATGAAAATCAACAACAAATTTAGCTAGGGGTTAGGGTTAAAAAAAAATGACACACCACCAGAGACCGCTGTCGGTAACCAGTCCCCAACAATGTGTGAATAACTGTAATAATACAATATAATACTTCTGCCACCCTTTGGAAACCATCTTAGATCTATAATCTAGATTCTAGAATCCTCTACGCCGAGCCCCCAGCTTGACCCCCTTATGAAAAGGGAACCCTATTTGGTTGGTTAGGTAAACCTTACTTGAGCCCAGAGCCCCTACACTGACCCCCTGATCGAGGGGAACCCTTTACACAGAGTCATAGAGATTAAGTGGTGGCAATGTTTAACAATGTTTGGAATACCAAATAAATAAAGAATCAAAACTGACCTGCTGGGGCTTCTGGAGCTTCTTCTGTCCCGCTTGTCATACTTGTAGTAGGGACTGGGGCTCCGATGACGTCCTCTGTTGTCCCCGTTGTCTCTGACATCAGTGCTGTAGGCCTTAGGCAGATCTGCATAAGACTTTGGGTAATCCACTGCTGCTTGCTGAGCTCTGTACTTGCTGCTGCCATCGTCTCTTTGTTGAGAACTTGAACCGTTATACTCCGGAGATCGATGTCTAGAACGTTTCGGCTTTTTATTGTTGTGTTTCGACCTGCTATCACTCCTCCTACTAGGACTGTAGTCTCGTGATCTTGACCGACTTCGGCTTCTGTTGTCACGATATAACCGAATGGCTGTTGCAGGAGAGACAGCCCTTTTGCCAGAGCCGGAATGTTGGCCCCGAGAGTGACCACTTGATCTGTGACTTGAAGAATGTCCAGACTTTGATGGCAGGCCTCTTCTATCCCCTGATGACCGAGGAGATGAAATATCCACGATGTCAGAGTCAGAACTGATGTCGTCATAATCAACAAGAGACTTTTGAGCTGACGGCCTGTGATCTCGATCTCTCGACCGCTTCTTGTGTCCTTTTTTCTTCTTAGCTCGTTTCTTCAGAGAACTGTGATTTGAACTCGATGATTTCGATGCGCCATGCCCATGATGAGGCACTAAATGAGCGTATGTCCTTGCATCGTATTCAGCATCGTAAGGATCTCTTTCTACATCTTTCCTTCGGCTCTTCGGCATTGTCTCTGGCTATCCTCTTGGTTTTGCTGAACTCGTCCAACCAAGCCTGGTCGAGACTCTAGATCTAACTTGTCAGCTAGGCCTATCAAGCCTGTCGCTTGCCATGAGCAAAGAGCCTCTTTTTACGATTCAAGTTTGATCTTGGCGTAGGGTTCTATGCCTAGATTTAGTGGGCAGGCATAAATTGGGCGATAGCCGTTATTTTCGATGGCTTTCAGAAATATAATGCCGACATCAACGGCGGAGAGGTTACAAAATGCAAGGACTAGCCTATCCTATTGACGTGGTATGACCTATTTTTAGCTCCACCTCAGCTCAAACGACCAAAGTGGTTCGACTAAGAAGAGAGTAAGTCTTCCCCAATAATTTGTTATGTGTTTGTTAACATTGTAAACGATGTTTCCCCTTCTCTTTTAGTTTAAGTTGTTCGTTGGACATTTAACTCTCAAGTGAAACGTATCTTTCAAGTCGATGCTAGCTTTTCGTAGTGATTGAAGCGGATTTGCATCGCGAAGAAGACAAAAGATTGCGACCGGTTGCGATAGAAAATGGCCTGCTTTAGCCTAGCTGTTGATGTATCGATTCGATACTGTTGACTTCCACTGTGAATACTTACTGGTGCGATCTCGTCTATTTATACGCAGATAGGCATAGGCTAGGCAAAATAAATTGTTTGGATTGTGGTTGAGCCTGCAAGGCTGTAGGCTAGGTAGATCTAGATCTAGAGTCTGGTTGTGCTTACCACTTAGATCTAGGCCTACCGATTCAGTTTCCAAATCTCTGATCAGTTTGCTGGACTCATCTCCACCGAAAAATGAACACGTGTAGGCATATCCTGTCTTATTATATTTATATTTGGTAAAGTGTTTTGCGTTATGATGAATGTGCGAATGTAACAAAGCGTCTTGGCCAACTGGGTTTTCGATACAACGTGCCTGAAAAAGACTACTGTACCGTGTAGTAACTGTCATTGTTTTAGAGAAAAAGAATAGTGATTGCTGTCACTCACTCACTGTACAGCATCACTCTCTCGGATGTTGGCTAGTGCTGCTTGGTGTACTACATCACGCCAGTCTTGCCTTCTGTCCACAGTGTTGAAAATCTCTGGGCTGTCTCTACCAGTCCATTTCTTGATAACTAGCCCAATTCGTGGTCTTCCTTTTTTTTCTTCTTCTTTTCCCTGAATGGCCTCTTTCATTAATGAACACTTTTTACTGTGACATATATGGCCAAAGAATGTCATCTTTTTCTTCAGGATGAGGGTGCCAAGTTCTCTCTGAGTGCCTAGGCCTAGTTCATCCAGGACACTTTTGTCTCTACGCTTGTCCTTCCAGCCAAACCTTAGCAACCTTCTGTAGAACCACATTTCAGTTGAGTGGATTTTTTTTATGTTGCCTTTCTTAAGTGTCCATCCTTCGGCGCCATACGTCAGTATTGTCCAGACTAGACACTTCATTATTTTTATTTTAAGTACATGTGCAATCTTGAGCCCTTTGTCCTTCCAGGTGGTTCCCAATATGCATCACCTTTGTCTTCTTGGCATTCAGTTTCAAGTTCTTTTTCTCACCAGTGCTATTCAAGTTGTTAATGATTGCTGTAACGGTACTCTAAACATTTGGCACTTGACTACATGGGCAAAAAGCACTTGTCATTGCCATACTGTTGGGGAGAGAGAGAGAGAGAGAGAGAGAGAGAGATGCCAAACAAATCATGCTGTATTTGTTGTGGGATTACACCAATGTTCATCTTAGGCTATGCTGCTTTCTTTCTCTTTGTTTAGGCCTAGATCTTCTCATAACCCACTGATCAATACGTCATGTACTTTATCATTTCGTGTTGATATATATATTATTTTGAATATTAGGCCTATACATGTAGGGCTATAAGAGACTGGCTGGGAACAACAACTACAGAAGCAGGCAGAATAGCAAAAGACAGAGTGTTGTTAGAGAGTAGGGCTATTGATAATAATAATAATAATAATAATGATGATCATGATTTGTATCTAGGGTGTATTGCTCCTGTTGTTCATAAACCTTTACCATAATTCTTCATTTTTTTAAAAACATAGTCAGACACAATGTAGCTCCACTCTTTACGGACTGAAGGGTCTGAAGTACAGATTGATCATGAGTTCACTGGTACCGGTATTGCTTGATATGGTCTAGGCCTAGTCAGTCTAATTCATGGTCTAATGCCGGTAAGTATTTGCTATATGAATATAATGTAAGTCAACAGGCGTAGCCAGAAAATCGTTTGAAGAAGGAAAATAGAACAATCCTGAACAAAACATGCGTTGACTCTTCAAGACCTCAACATGTCTAACAAGTTAGCCTACCGTACCCAATATTATTAGCAATAACAGCCTACACTGCTTAGGCCCTATGCCTAGGCCTAGTCGTCTACTCTGCTACAGAATATCGCTTTTTAATACTAACAGTACGATTACGATACGTAAAAATACTCGCTTTGGCCTAGGCTAGCTTGTACAAGTTTTATTAGCACGATGCAAATGACCTTGACCTCAGCTTTGTGGATGTGTTTTGCCAGATTTTGAGATTGGGCTTGGAAGGCCTGTCTGTAGGCCCACAATGTTAAGGCACCGCAATGTTAATAAAGATAGGTTGTTATTGTTGTTGCGATCAGGCACAAGGTAATGAGCTATTCGCTCTTCAAGTGGTCAAATACAGACATACAGAGCCATGGCGGACTAGCTCTGCAACCTAGGACTGGATGGCCTTCAAATGTTCATGCAATTGTGCAATGCAGTCACAAGACCTCTCCGGATCAGGTTACTGCTATATGCAATGCAGTCTTTGAGTTACTACTGCCCATAATAGTATTGATACATGCACAACCTTGATTGAGACATTTATGGTAGCTGCCATGTGAGCCAGGTATAGGTCTATGGTCTACTAGATCTAGTACATGTACATACAGATCTAGTGTGTCACCACATCATTTTGTTGTAGCTCTGAATGCTTTACCACAGCACATTTTGAGAGAATAGATAAATTAGCCATTAACTTGTAGCTACCGGTATCCCAATACGTCTCATCTAGATCTATACTCTAGACCTGTTAGGCTTAGGATACACATTGCGTCAAATCGCTTTCGGTGCAAGAGCCGATTTGGCAGGGTATTTAGCTATTTTGCTGTATTGTAGGCCTAGTCTAGGCCAGAGAGCTTAATTACATAGGCCTACCGGTACTGTATATATATGTATATACAAGCTCTCTGGCCTTTACTTAGTTACCGGTACATGTACGTCTATTTTAACAAATGAAATCCATTGGAAGGATAAGTGTTGATCATTGGTAGAATTGGTGCTGGTGAGGCCTGCATTGTGTGAAGAAAAGAGCGGTTTTGGTCTACAAACAGAATAATAATGCCATTCTACCCTAATTTCTAGGCTACTGAGCGGTAGGCCTTTACACGTAGCCTACCGGTACATGTTCTGTGGGCCTAGGGTAGGTCTATTGATAGATAAGCCTACTATAGGCATAGGCCGGTACATGTTCCGGTATAACAGGCTGTCAAAATAGGTGGGCAGTGAAAACTTCGTGAGGGACATCCAATGTTATAGGCCTATGCTCGGGAACAAGAATGCGTCTTTCAAGTCTTTTTGTTCATAAAGGTATGTATTTGGCAAGAGTGCAGTTAACTTGAAACAATGCCTTCTCTATGATTTACATATCATAGGCTACGTAGCCATATCTGTAGGGCTGTACTGTAGGTACTGTATTAAAATACGGTACCGGTAACATTAAACTTTTCCATTCGCAATGTTATTGTCCAGGACAAACCAGTGCCTTCAACTTCAGCTATGAATGTGAACTCAAAAACACATGCACACACACAAAATCAGAACGCACACGTGCTTGGTAGACCAAAACTGTTTGATACTACATGCATATTGTAATGTATCACAATATGGTATGCTCAGAATGGCAGGAATGTACAGAAAGCATTCGAGGTAAAATAATGTGAATACGGTACCGGTACCGGTAAGAAAGTTTTGGACTACCGGGGTACCGTACCAGCGCTATTGACGGACAACTAAAGCATTGTTTTATTTAACCAATAGAACATATATAATAATAATAATAATAATATCCCCACAAAGTGGGCCCAACGCGCTTTACAGCATATTATTACCCCGACAGACCTGTTTCATTCCAAAGCCATCT
>JAUELK010073271.1:0-12612 GCA_031471215.1 Gastropteron pacificum | reverse complement strand
GCCTACAAGTGCTAATATGGCATTTTTGTCAGCATGTTGTGCAGACACAAATTTTGATCAGTTAGGAAGTAGCAACTATCAGTTTTTGTGTGTGTGCATTTATTGCTACTAACTAGGCTACAGGATTTTAAAAGAAATAATTTTACACTACACAATGTGACAGTAGCCCACTTCCTAATGTTCTCTGCAGAAGTTGGCAACATGAAATCATAGATTTCATTGATGCATTTTTCTTTTTTCACCATGATGTTCACTTCTTCGGGATACGTCTTCATTCAGCTTGATATTTATCGGCATTTATCTCTAAATTTCGACGTAACCTGGTCATGGAAAAATAGAGTGGGTCATTGAAAAGTCATGGAATTTTTTTCCCAGTTATCTGTATAAACCCTGTAAGTGAGTTAATCTTGTGTCTCCTTTGTATATATTTCACAAACACTGAAGATTCCTTTGTAAACAGCGATTGACTGTGTTGGTTGTTTGTTTGGTTTCTTCTAATGTAGTTGCGATACTACTGTTTGATTACGACTGTTAACCCATGGAAACTATTCTCTCGTGTTCTCAGAAAAACAGTGCCTTTCAAAATTGTGAAGTCATCCAATGGAGATGCCTGGGTTGAAGCTCGGGGCAAGGTGTACTCTCCAAGTCAAGTTGGTGCTTTTGTCCTCACAAAAATGAAAGAAACTGCAGGTAAATAATTCTACTTGGTTAAAATGTTGCTTTTGTTTTCAAACATAACACTAAGAAGACCACTTGATAGATTATCATGGAGTTTTTTTTTTTGGGGGGGGGGGGTCAAAAGTCTGACATGTTAAAGTTGTAGGCATACAACACTGCAGTTTCTCCAGGAAGTACAGAGGTAAGTAGACTTGGGTGACAAAATTAGCTGAAATTTTGATTGCTGTAACAGGACTTATTGTTGTGTTCAATTATGATTTGGGTGTTGTCAATAGTAACTAGGTTTTATAGCTAAACCAACCCACCTAACATGAGGAGTTGGCAACATAGCCAACTTGAAAGAGTTTTGTGCTCACATTTTATATTATTGACATGCTACAGAATAAATAAGACAATGAAGTGAGGAAATGGTGTCACTAATTTTCATTTTAGGCCATAGAATTAAAAGTACAAAAGTATGTTTGTTCTTGTCAGTAAGGCTATGTTAGAAATCTACAAGACCTGCCAAAGACCATACTTACAAATGAGAGCTTTCTCAACTTTTAGCTGACCAAGGTTGTGGTATTAACGTTGATTTTATTCTTTTACTCTAGAAAGCTACATGGGAACCAAAGTTAAGAATGCTGTGGTGACTGTTCCGGCATACTTCAACGACTCTCAAAGACAGGTATGTTGTGGTTTCATTAATTGCTGTCTGTGACAAGAATCAGATAGTGAAGTGCAACTTTCAAAAGCATTGCAAGTTATATGAAAAATGATGTTTGAATTTTGTTGTTGTTCTACTCTCTCTCTTTTTTGTAACATTGTTTCCGAATCATTAATTAGAAAATAATGTAAAATTAGAGCCTGCTTTTCACTTCATAGAAAAAATTTATTGCTTTAGGTAATTTTAATTTCAGATACCAACTGATATTAGTTCACTTATCCCATATACTCATATTTCCTTTTTGCTACAGGCCACAAAGGATGCCGGTCAAATTTCAGGACTGAATGTTCTGCGTGTGATTAATGAGCCAACTGCTGCTGCTCTTGCTTATGGAATGGACAAAAGTGAAGATAAAGTGTGAGTAGAAACAGTGAAAATGTTCTTTAGTTTTCTTTTCTCCTCTTAAACAAATTGCATTTAAATGAGTACTTGTTACATTTAACAGGTCTCTTCATTTTCATGGTTGAATTTTTTCGTCAAAATCTGTTGTATTTTTAAAAGTGTATTGTTGTCTCCTACATAACCAAATCACCAGTTTTTGTGATAAATGCCACTAAATGCTCCTTATGAAAATGTTGCATCTGCTCTTGTCATTTTTAACAGCATAGCAGTATATGATCTTGGTGGAGGAACCTTCGACATCTCCATTCTGGAGATCCAAAAGGGTGTTTTCGAAGTGAAGTCTACCAATGGTGACACTTTCCTTGGAGGAGAGGACTTTGATAATGCCCTTGTTTCATTTTTGGCCAATGAATTCAAGAAAGATGTGAGTTTTTTGTCAAGATTTTACTTTCTTGATGTTTGCAAACGTCACATAGGAATGTTAGTTTTATTCTGAACAGATGACTCAGTAGGCAAAGTGAGAAAAAATCATGTGCATTGGAAAAGCAGATCAATCTTGATGTTGGCTAAATGAACTAGATATTAAATGTTTGAGGATATGTTAAGATTTCCAACATTATTTTGCCTTCTTCCTACATCTGTAATTTTCTGAATTACTTACAATCACGTCTCGAACATTTTCCTCAACAGCAAGGCATTGACATCACAAAAGACAGCATGGCAATGCAAAGACTTAGAGAAGCTTCAGAGAAGGCCAAGATTGAATTGTCCTCATCAATGCAGGTATTTTTATAGTTCCATATTCTTCAATACATAGATCATAATTCATTTTGCAATGATGTTGAATTTTTCGTCATCAGTATTGTATTTGTGTTACAGAACAAAGTGGTGACATGCTACTGTCTGAGCAAAATTTGTATTGTATTTTTTGTATTGTCACATACATAATGAATTCAGTATTTCAAGAGTTGCGTTGTCAATGTCCTCAGACTGATATCAACCTGCCATACCTGACCATGGATGCTGGTGGTCCAAAACACATGAACCTTAAGCTGACTAGGTCCAAGTTTGAGTCTATTGTGGGTGACCTTGTCAAGCGCACAATTGGGCCATGTCAGAAAGCTCTGCAAGATGCAGAAGTGAAGAAAACAGAGATTGGAGAGGTTATACTTGTTGGAGGCATGAGCCGTATGCCCAAGGTGAGTCAAGTTTTCCACTAAAGAATTCTCCTTATACTAAACATGACAATTCTTTTCTTCATATTAACAATTTGATTAATCCAGTATTTCACACTCTTTGCTATGATGTTTAATTTTTCGTCGTCAGCATCTTTAAAAAAATGAGAAATGGTGACATCATTTTTCCTGAGCAAAGATGTGAGAATTAATTCAATGCCATTTAAAAATAATGTTTTGATCTATAAAGATGCTCAATACAGCAACAAAATTCATCTCTCTTAATTCTGTAGCTTTGTGTTTGGGGGTCTCAAATTTATTTTTTAAAATACATTTGTTCTTACTGTCTGAATTCAGGTCCAGTCATCAGTGCAAGAATTGTTTGGTCGTCAACCAAGTAAATCCGTCAACCCTGATGAAGCTGTTGCAATCGGTGCTGCCATTCAGGTACCTGCACATTTGTTGTTTTTGTGTGTATGAATATTTACAGAGCCTTTTTCTCTTTGAAGTTTGTTTTCTCATCTCTCAGTCATTTCTAGCTTTTTCCTCTTTGGTTTCAGCCCATTGTGCTTTCTTTGATAAACAATCTTACATTTATGTTCCCTCTTCACTTACTATCTTTTTAAAAATGTTTTCCCTTGTCTGTCCACTAGGGTGGTGTTCTTGCTGGTGATGTGACTGATGTTTTGCTTCTTGATGTGACCCCATTGTCTCTTGGCATTGAGACTTTGGGAGGAGTATTCACCAAACTCATCAACAGGAATACAACGATCCCCACCAAGAAAAGCCAGGTACAATTTGAGCATTAAAGTGCCTATCTCCAAGTAATTGATAATGTATTTCACGAAGAAAAACTATTGATTCCAGGTTAGTGGAGGATCTCAGCTTTCTTTGTCAATACTGTTACAACTCCATTCTCGTAAACATTATTGTAAGGAGTTCTGATTCGTTTTCATTTTTTATTTTAAAGAAAAGATTGAACCTACATGCCCTTCTGAAGTCTTTAGAACGGGAACCAGTTAATCTCTTGTCAGGCATTGTTTAATTTTGTCGTTCTGTCTGCAGGTTTTCTCTACGGCTGCAGATGGTCAGACCCAAGTGGAAATCAAAGTACACCAGGGAGAGAGAGAAATGGCATCAGACAATAAGTTGCTCGGGCAGTTCACTCTGGTGAGTAACCCATATTGTTTATGCCCTGAATGTTGTTTTTGATGCTATTGTAGTCGTTAAGTTCATACTTTGCTTCAGAAGTTGAAGATATTATGTCCAGATGGTTCATTTGCAACATAAATAGTTTGATGCATAGATCCAGAATTAGGGTTGATTCATGGGTTGAAGTTTGTTTGTTTTGTTCCCCTTTCTTTAAATATGTATTATTCATTGTGAATAGTAATTTTACAATACATTGTTGAAATGCTACTGCCTTGAGGAAAAGCAGTTTTCATGTATCTTAAGCTGGGATCATTTAATAACATACATATTTTCCTCTCTAGGTGGGCGTCCCTCCAGCACCAAGAGGAGTTCCTCAGATTGAAGTAACTTTTGACATTGATGCCAACGGCATTGTCAATGTGTCTGCCAGAGATAAAGGCACAGGAAAAGAACAACAGAGTAAGGCAACCATCTCATTTAGCTGGACATTTTTCTTTCTTTTCACCCTCTCAAAGGCTCATGACTACTATACATCAATTGAAATTTTATTTAAGCGTTAAAAGGAAATCTCAGAAGTCCTGAAGAGACGTAAAAGTAAGGCTATTTTGGTCACTATTAAAGACAGGGACTGCGGCAAAGATATTTTTTAGGTCTAAAGTGCAATGCATTTTTGTTGTGCTTATGATTTCAGTTGTGATCCAGTCTTCTGGTGGTCTATCAAAGGATGAGATCGAGAACATGGTCAGGAATGCAGAGGAGCATGCTGAAGACGACAAGAAAAGAAAGGTAACTGAACATGCTACTTTTGATGTTGGAGATAGCAATTTGAATTTTACAACAAAGATGAGAGTAAGCCCGCATTTTCAAAGAGGCACTTTTACCTTTACTAACGGATGCTGGGTTCAACTTGAAGCCCTGCTTCCAGTAAAGGAGTAGGACCTTTTATGTTAGATTTTGCAATGTCAATGAGATTGGCTTAAGCAATTTTCGTAACAAATCAGTACAAGTTGGCTGGAAGAATGAAATACCTACCGGTATTTGACAATTTGTATCGAAACATTGTCCTTGATTGTTTAGAGTTGAATCATTTTCGTTGACTGAACTCATGAGGCAGAAAATATAGATAAAGGGAGTGCAAAGGTGCCACTGCCAAAAATGTTGCTACTGTGGGAGTCCTGTCTGTTGATATTATTTAGAATTTTACTATAATGTCTATCTTTTACATGAAGTTGTCCAGTTCTTCACATGACCAGTGTTTGCGTGTAGGACTTAAATACATACCATATTGTCTTTTAATGGAGTAATTTGCTGCTATGTTGCATTAAATGTGACATCAATTCTTTTTCCAGGAACAAATTGAAGTGCTGAACTCAGCTGATAGCATCATTCACGACACAGAGAGCAAGATGGACGAGTACAAAGACCAGTTGCCCCAGGATGAGGTGAGCCCATAATGCATAAGCCTTGCAAAAAATTGTATTGTGTTTTCAAGGAGACACTTGTGAGTGCTGCCGAATTAATTCTTAATGATTTATCTACTCACCTGTCAAATACAAAAATATATAATTATAATTATTACTCACCCAAAGCTTCTAGGATGAGTGTTATAGAAGTTACCATAATTGTTTTCAAGAGTAGATTTTATATGACCAGGATCATTACCCTGAAATGTTTGAATAGTTAAAGGGACTCAACAATTCTTTGTTCTGCAGGTTGACAAGCTCAGAGAAAAGATAGCTCATGTGAAGGAAGTGATTGCAAACAAAGACAGCAAGACTCCAGAGGAGATCAAACAAGAAATCTCAGATCTACAGCAAGCCTCACTGAAATTGTTTGAAATGGCATACAAGAAGGTGGGTATCTGTCGAACAGCAACCTTGCAGTGTTTTATTTACCTTGACATTCAATAATGTACCATACAGTGATGATAATCCGCTTTTTTTCCTTCCGCCAGTCATTTTCCTCTTGTTTTCCGCCAGGCGGTCATTTTCCTCTTTTTGCGAGGAAAGAGGCGAAAAATAATTTTTTGGCGGAATCGGAAAGATGAATCCACGAAGCAGCATCCCGTAATCGGTACTTGTTGCCCATTGCCCACTTAATGTGCGTGTATTACGGATATTAATATTAATAGAGAAAGAAACTAGACACATCTAAGATCGATACTCAAGACTTCGATAATAATGGCAACCATAGGCGTACTCATGTAATCGCAACAAAAGAACCAATTGAGTGTCCACTGCAGCTTTCTACTTTCGCTTTCACAATTCCGATCCGCTCGGACGTATAGAAAACGATAAATCCATTGATTAACTTAGCCTTAATAGTAGAAATGATTGCTCCCACTACGTGATCGTTTCTAAATAAAAAATAAAGAATGGTTAGATTTAGATTTAAGATCTAGGGTTAGTAGAAAGACGCTCCATGTCTAGATCTATCACTATCATCACTGACGACAGTAAACAAGCAGGTTTGGTGTCCCAAAGCCCAAAGTAGATTTGACTCATGATTTCTTACTCTGCCAGCAACTAGAATCTAGTCATGCTGTCATGGGACTCCTACTCTTCTTAGATCTAGACCAAAACACTGCTTTCAGTTTTTCTAGATCTGGATTCCGTACTAGAATCAGTCAATCTAGATCTAATCTAGATGAGGTTTCAATCATAGTCTTTGGGGGGGGGGGGGACTAGATTACATCGTGAGCAGCGCTTGCCGCGCTGTTATTTGATTTCCTCTTTTTTGACAATTTCCTATTATCATCGCTGACCATACAGGGTGACACAAAACTTTTATCCCCCTTTGTCTTCTTGATAAAATCATTGTTTCGTAGATTTTCATGAAATTTGGAAAGCATCGTTGGAAACGTCAACATCCAATGTGCACTTTGCGTTTTAAGCGCAAATTTCCAGATTTTCAGGGAAAACACTGCTAATAAATTTTTAAAAACCTGGATTAGGCTTTCTACCTTATCTGAGGTTCGGTTTAACCATTTTGGTCAAAATCAAGGGAAACAAAATACCAAGTTGTGTGTTATGGATGTCGTGGTCTAGGGTGGAGTTGGGTGACAACACAGCAGGTGAGCCTAGACTAAAAGTCTATCTTTTTTATTGCCGCACTAACGCCGAGCTGGGATTGTCTGCCGACACGCGAGGCAAGGAATTTTTATTTTCACATGGCGACAGTGACACGGTCTGTCTGTTTTTCGATTTCACTCGTTTTTGGCGTTAACTTGATCCGATTTCCGCATGAAACTTGTTCATTTTATCCACTATTTTTTTACTTAAAAACAAATAGTGTTTCAATCAGGACCACAGACTATTGTTCATTTTAAACGAATGTTCAAATAAAGCGTGTTCACTTTAGGCGACTCCACTGTATAACATTTACTGTCCACTCATAACTTTATATTATTACGGTTTTGTGAATGGGTGTTTCCGTGAAACACATATGAAGCGTTGATGGCTTTCTCAAATGTAGGCCTACTTCTTTCTTTCTTAGTCCACAGAAATTGTAGACACATGTCCTCAGAAAAAGAAAACAATTTCTTTGGACTCACTGTTTGTTCTTTCGGTCAACAGATGGCTGCAGACAGGGAAGGAGGCTCCTCAAGTTCAGGCAGCTCTGACAGTTCAGACAGTTCAGGCAGTTCCACAGATGGTCAGAAGGAGAAAGAAGGCAAGAATTAAGTACCCTGCACTTGCCGTCCCAAACATGGGATTAATTTTGTGCTGTTATTGATGATACAAGGATTGAACCGTTGGTGTTTGTCTTATAGGAGATCATGACTGATAGGTCACTGAGAAGCTAGAAATTGAGCTAACTCTGGCTTTGGTTTGTTATTGGAAGGAACAGAGAACTTAAGTTATTATATTCCCTTCATAGAGTCTTGTGTTGATGCTTTGTGTATAACTTATGTCAGGAAAGTAGAGGCAACAAGATGAGTACAGTGTTCTGCCTCATTGGATGCAAAGTTGTTGTTCCCGCTCTACTGAAAATAGTTTGTGTGTCAAAGAACATTAGGGAAGATTCTGCATGGAGTTTTAAAGACATGACAGATTACAAGATGTTCTAAGTCACTACAGATATCTGAAGCGAATTTCAGATGTGTTCACAGAATTCAATAACACTAACATGTTTAGTGTAGCCCCCTTTTGAGAAAAAAGGGCATATTTGAATGAAAGAGTCCTGTTTTTTTCACCCCCTTCTGTATCAATGGTTAGATATGTTTGTCTTTAGTTCAAGGTCTACCGAAGATTCTTACTCATTGCATCCTCACTCATTTATGTATATTCAATCATGATTTTCATAGCTAATTCAACTCCCTGTTCTCATTGTATATGCCTCATTGCACCTAGAAATCATTGGGTCTGTAATCAGTTTGTGGGAACAACTTATCTGTTCTAAGTTTTTGTTTTTTTGTTTTTTTACATAATATGCTTTGTGAATGACATTATCATTACCACAGATTTCTTATTTGTGTAGACATGTGATATGAGGAATTGCATTGAAAAAAATAAACGTAAAGAAACTAGCCAATTTGTTGTTGTCATCTCATTATCTGTAAATGTATATTCTTACCTTCCTTGGAACTTCTAGTAGAGTACGACTACATGTAGTTGTTGTTTCTATTCCTTGCCATTTTCTCAAATTGTATCAACGCCTGTGTTCTCATTTCTTTCTTAGACATCAACACAACACTTTAGTTATTGCTTCAGAATTGATTGTAGACAACACTGAGTTATACATGTACAATACTTCTTAAATCAAAATCAAATTCTTTCACTGAATAAACAATTTTTGCATGATAACTATATATGTTGTCGGTGAATGTGTATAATGGGAATCCAGCTAGTACATGTATAAACAATGTATCTCTTAATAAGAGGTCACTGAGGTGGTAATAATTTGTATTTTAAGGTACAAACTCATTAACTGTCCCTTCTTAATAAACTCTCTCTTATAAGAAACAAGCATGAAAAGCATGCTTTGCTTAGGTACACACTGTCCCTAAAGGAATACTAATGTGGACGAGTATCTATCTGTCTACACTTGGTTTGGGTGAGAGTGTCGTGACAAAGTGCTTTTTCCAAGAGTAGACCTCTTCCAAGAGTAATTTTATATGGCTCACCACTAGGCCCTGTTCAGGAAGCGTTAAGCCTGGCGGGTGCTCGCGATAGGGCACGTCTTGCCTGGGGTTCCACATCGCAGGCACACGCCAGGCTTTCCAGAAGGTGAACAAAGCCCTGGCCGTGTAGAGATGGGCAGTTATAATTCTTGCTGAAAAAAATGCTTTCCATTTTGTCAAATATGCTCATTCGTTTAATAGAATATGTATCAAGATGTGTGTGATCGATTTATGTTTAAAAGACGCAAATCGAAAATGTCCAAGTTAGGCGGTTATAAACATTGACATTCTGCTAGTGAAGCTCACACATGTACTCATACTCATAGTTCATGGTCACCTATCATTATGCAAACATAACTAACGTGTAATAAAACAAATCATCATCACAAAGCAATTCATTACAGGTCAAACTCAAAACTGGTCTGCTTCAATATCATAGTTTAATGAAAATGTCACAAAGGTAGAATACTGTTTACATGTACACACTGTATCTCCAAATACAATATTTGTTCAGTAGCAAGTTCATCAAACTTACTTTTACTTGAGATCAAAAGTTTGCCTCCAGAAAAATGCTTATACACAAGTACATGTTAGAGATTTTGTGTTTCAAAATTAGAAAGAAAAAAAAACTTTCCCATTTCAACGGAACACAATTCTTAGGTCCTGAGACTATTGTTATTTACAATGCATGTAATCTCAGGATCTAAGAATTGTGTAGTGGTTTTCTGATTATACTTTTCCTTTTGACGATACTGTTCCACATCATAATCCTATGAAAAGTTTTCATTGAATTTGAATGAGTGAAAGATCCACACAGTTGAGTTATGGCACATTATATGATAATACATGTATTAATTATAGGCCCCTACATACTCAAGAAAGTATTGCAATTGACGCCACACCTTACTTTGTTCCAGAAGATATTGTCTTTCTTTGGGCTGTGACATGTTCACTTTTACTCTTAAAGTTAAGTTAAAGCTACAGTTCAAGTGACACAAGTTGCATCGCTTAATCATTAAGTTGATGAAAGTGTACTGTAAGTTGAAGCTATTGAGAAATACCCACTTCCATGCTAAATGCACTACATGTATCAGTATTAGACTACAGCATTGTCTCTGCCTCTTGGGTGGTAAGATATACATGTACATGTATTGGTATTCCTGCCCGCAACTGTAGCACGGTGCCCACACAAATATACTGACCAGGTCTTTCACATTCACTATCTATTGTATTATGATTATATTATTATAGCTGCAGTCCCTCAGCGGTTTTCCCTTGAGCAATCAATGATGATCTTGACTCCTTCCCCTCTGAGAGCAGCCTGGTAAGCGTCCAGCGCTTGGCCTAGAGGGAAGCGATGGGTCACCAGCTGTTTGGCGTCCACTTGGCCCAGAGACATGGCTTCCAGCACTCGAGGGTAACTGGGACAATGCAATGTAATACAATGATGAGAATAATTATATAATTATGCATGTACATGTAGTACTACCTATGACTTTTAAGTATAAATGCACACCGCGTGACAGTATTACTAAGTATTAGTATCGATAGTAGTAAAAGGTCGTAAAGTGCATAAATGACAGGGATAAGGTTAGATAACGTCAGAGACCAAATGAGACACGCCAGTTGAAAGCTGGCCTTGTTTTTTGAAATTAGGTCAGTCCCATAGTTCAAATAATATGAACACATGTAACACTGAACACCCACTCCTTACCTCTCTATATATAAAACGGCTGACCAACACACTGTGTTGCCCAAATACCCACAACCCCATCCCTCTTTCTCTATACATGTATTTAGTTTAAGCTAACTAACAACACAGGGCCAAGGTGCGTGCTGACCACCCTTAGCAGTAGCAGCAATAGTCTTTCACTTTCAGTAAAGGAAATAAAGACCGATACGGCAAGTTACGTACTGTTTACATTACCCGTCTCCGACAATGTCCTTTATTTCTGACAATTTTGTCACAAAGGCAGCCTTACTTGTTGACATAGCTGCAGCTCCCTCTGATGTCTAGCTCCTTCAGTATGGCGGTCTCCAGTGGGGTTTCCAGTCTATCACCACCAAAGCCAATCAGCACAACGGTGCCTGTAGGTTTGGTAGCCTTATGGCAACATGATGATAGATAATCAATAGATACGTGTCAAAAAAGAAAGCAATACATGTACATGTAATTCTGTTGTTATCCTGACTGACATCAGATCTCTTATGGTCATTGTGAAAAACTGATTTCAATCTTCAACTTCAATCCAACATTGCAATGTAATATAATAAATGTAAATTTGACAAAGATTGCGTCATTGATTGTTGCCCTACACACCACTGGGTGTAATGGCATTATGATGATGATGTTATTGATTACCAGTAAGATTCTGTATTAAAACCCACTGTATGCGGGTTAGTGTTATGTAGTAACTGCAAATTCAGCGAGTCAGAACAACCCACAAACAAGGGAAATAACTGGGTACATTATATAAAAAAGGGCTGACGTTCTTGGTTTTATTGCTTCTGTTTTCACATTATCTTACTCCTCATCTCATCATAGCTAGGGCCCAGCTGTTAGGGAAATAAATCAATGACATGCCGCTGATAAGAAAGGCCTACTGACAGTCGTTACTTTGATTTAAGCAGAACTTACTTTATAGTTGATGTGTTAGAGGTTGATTGATCTTGATTCCACTTCATACATGAACATGAAAAGCATTTAACATGGTCATCCCTCAATCAAATCTGATTTAATGCTTTAATTTTTCAATCATCTCACTAAGTATAGAATCGAGAGAGGTTTAAAGTTTGACCAATAATTTTGTTTGTTTCTCTGACATCGAAACAGAAAGGTTGGGGTCAAAACCATTTGGATCATCATGGCTTCTTTGACTTTGAGTGATACATTTGCTTTCAGTTTCAGTGATTATGGACATCAGCTGATGCTGATTAGCATGGTACTTACACGCAGGGTTTGGTAACGAAAGGTAGTTAGTAATCGTTAGTAGTTTTTGGTAGTTATTAGTGTAACGACTATTCATTTTAGGCAAGTAGTTTTATCGGTAACTAACTACTAATTTTTAGTAGTTTTATTTTAACTACTAAAATTCTCCTGCGGCTTTGTTTTTCATTTCGTCGCATAGGTACAACACTGGGACAAGCGCCAAAATGCAACTATACAGGAGAGCACAAAAATGTTCGCATTTCAACAATGAGATAGATCTAGAGCATTGAGATATGTAATAGCTGATGTTGTGCGACGATCTACGATCAAACGTTGAACAATACCATTCTCAGACAAGATCTCAACTCAACTCAACTCAGCCCATGAATGAACGGACGTCCATACGTTAGGCCTATATGCAGTTGTACTATTATTATACATGACAAGATCAATGGTAGGATCGAAGTTAATCACAATTGATGACTCAAAGAAAGGTTGGGGATGCATG
>JAUELK010073160.1:0-12613 GCA_031471215.1 Gastropteron pacificum | reverse complement strand
ATCATCATCATCATCATCATCATCATCATCATCATCATCATCATCATCATCATCATCATCATCATCATCGTCGTCATGATCATTGTCATCGTCGTCGTCGTCGTCATCATCACCATCATCATCATCATCATCATCATCATCATCACCAGCAGCAGCAGCAGTAGCAGCATCAGCATCATCGTCATCATCATCACCATCATCATCATCATCATCATCACATCAGCAGCAGCATCAACATCAGCATCAGCATCATCATCATCGTCAGCAGCAGCATCATCATCATCATCATCATCATCATCATCATCATCATCATCATGTGAATAACTCATACCTAATGCCTATGTAAGTCTATCAGACCACTTGAAGAGTGAAGAACTCATGCCTAGTGTCTGTAGGTCAATCAATCAGACCACTTGAAGAGTGAATACCTCATACATAGTGTCTGTAGGTCTGTTAGACCACTTGAAGAGTTAATAACTCATACCCCGTGTCTGATCGAAGCAGCAACTTACATCATAACGCAGTAGTCCCTCCATTCGATCAATACAATACCATAGGTAGTCCTCATCGATGATATTGATTCTTGGTACAGTAGGTCTAGTATGTAGTAGTTGGCCTAGTGGTTGACGTCATGACTCACACATCTGCTGTCGGACTGATTATGTGGGTGTGTCGTTTGCTTGGAAATTTGATACAGGACTGATGCGTAGTTTTTACCGCTACTTTAGCTCAGTCTTTGTAAGCATGAAGCTAAAAGTGACGCCCCAAATGCTAGCCACTATAGAAGCTCTCAAATTGGTCTACTTTGGTCACATTGCACTCCCCCGCAATGTTCAGAGCGAAATTTTGAATTGGGGGTTCCAGAGGAAGGGGAAGACCTAGAAGAATATGGAATGGCAGACATCAAGGACTGGATGGGAAGACATCAATGACACAAGAAGATGTAGTCTGTAGTAGGCCTACTGATTGACGCGCTCTGAGGCTGACCCGGTTTCGCAAAACAGGCCAGCTTTCATGTCTCCTTCTCTCTGTCTCTGATTGGTGTGTGTGTGTGTGTGTGTGTGTGTGTGTGTGTGTGTGTGTGTGTGTGTTAGGGGGGGGGTATCGTTTACTTTGAAATTTGATACAGGACGGACACGTATGTTCACTTACAGTGTTACAGCTAACTTTAGTGCATTCTTTGTTTGCAAACTGGTTTGTCGGCCGCGCGGTGGGTGAACGGTTAAACACTCTGGATCAATGTGTTTGGTCTCCAAGTGGGCGACGCAGGTTCGAATCCCTCGATCGAAAAGGGGGGTTGGGGGGGGGGGGGCTTTGGACATAGGTCGTAAGGGCAGCTGTCATGTCCCCTCCCCCGTCCCACGAACGGTAAAACGTAGGTTCCATCTCATAATGATATACGTGTGTCTTTAAGGGTGTAAGACTATTTTTTTTAAAGCTGCCCCTCCCTGGGTGGGGTGAGGAAATGGTGGTAAAAAAACCCTTTCCCAGGAGTATACGGAACTCGCCCCAGTTGGGGCTCGAACCCGAGGTCATTGTATCCCGAGTACGGTACGCTACCGACTGAGCAAACATGTCGCTGTGTGTCTAAACCACAAACTACAAAAATACTGCTTGGGTTTCAGAAACAGAGTAAGTTGATATTGCTACAAAAAGTTTTGTTAAAAAGGTACAAGACAAAAGCATATTTTAAAGCTTGTGTTCTTTTCAGTCTTTGTTTTTGTTAACTGCTTTGGTTTCTGGTTTCAGTAACAGCATACGCGTTCTTATAGGCCTACGCCATGTCTGTCTAAATGCCACTACTTGCCTAGTCTTGTCTTGACCAAGTGGGCCTACATGGCGTAATATATTGCTGCTGTGTAGCCCTCCACTCTCGACATCCACCAGTGCATTTCTTTACAAAACAAAGAAGAAGAAGAGACGAGTACGAAAAGCAGCGACCGGCCGATATGCGATTAGCCTGACCACAGCCGTACTACTAAAGTAAAGTAAGTAAGTAAATTAGTAACACAACCTTTCACTTTTCAGACCCTGTTTGAAAGCTAGTCTGAAAACGAACAGAACCACACAGAGAATAATACTTTCATCTCTAGAACGAAACAAAAACAATACTTTTAATTAATGCAATCACAGAGTTCATAGGTTACACAACTATAAACTCTGTAATTCACATCTCCTATTCCTTTGTAGCCTACTTCTTCTTTCTTGTAGGATTTACGAGAAGAAAACAAACACGTAAGTTCAAATTCCAAAGTTTCCAACATCACGATTCACTCAGTGAAAGTGGAACATGACGTGACATGTTTCTGACCCGGTTGTCTCTCTCTCTCTCTACTCTGTTTGTTTAACCTGTTGTTTTGCTTGTTCCTACCAGAGATGATGAGACTGGACACTGGTCTCTTTCTCTTAGTAAAAATAACAGCGTAGCCTCATCGAGTGCGTCCCCAGCGCACAACAAAAGGGCTTTTAACACTAGGTTTACAAACCAACGCGTGTGAGCTTTACTTATACTACTGTCTTACTATCAAATTTCAAGGTATTTTATTAGTTAGAAAGTCAAATTATCCTTTGTATCGCTATGTTGTTTGTACACACGGGACGCGCTTATGCTGGCTACGCTAAAAACAGCCGCGTATCCCGTCTGTACGTAGATTTAGATCTAGGGTCTGTGTTTTCTATTTCAGTTCCTCGTGACGGTGACCTAGTTCAACACATCGATGCCCCTCAATCTAGGTCACATTCGTTGACATTGTTAGACGA
This sequence comes from Gastropteron pacificum, assembly GCA_031471215.1. Taxonomy (NCBI): domain Eukaryota; kingdom Metazoa; phylum Mollusca; class Gastropoda; order Cephalaspidea; family Gastropteridae; genus Gastropteron; species Gastropteron pacificum. The sequence continues at coordinate 9,853 of JAUELK010073160.1, read as the reverse complement.
GGGAATTGTTGTTTACTACATCAGCCAAGAGGGGCTTCGATTTTAACCTTACGGGGTTTCAGGTCAAGACTTGTTGAAATCTAATACAGCTTGGCTTGAGGTTGACTTGAATTCTTTACCCCTATCGACATTGTTATTATTTTATTATATAAATATAATGTTAAGGAAGAGGTGGGACATACGAAATAAACGCCCGTTTACGATAGGGCGGAAGTGGATAGCCATGTACACTGCCCACATGTAGAATCCGTCACAAAGGAACTTAAACTTAAATCCGGGTTGCCTGCTAGGAGACCAAACTACTGTTTAGACAGTTAAAGTTCTGTATCCAAATTTGGAGAGTATGTGTTGTTACCAATAGGGACTTGGAGTTGGAGTGAGTTTTTCAACTTGTGAAATAATTTTGGTCTCAAGACCTATAAAACGTGTTCTTCTAGAATCTAGATCTAGTACGGTACTTGAAACTTCCATATCCAACAAAGCGTTTTTGATTAACATTATTTTCAAAGTAAATATAGATGCTGTCTTTCACATCGTTTGTTCTCTGTTTTTTTTCATGTCACTATCAGTGTGTGTTCGTGTGTGTATATACATGTGTGCGCGCGTGCGCGCGCGCGCATGTGTGTGTGTGTGTGTGTGTGCGTGTGTGTCTGTGTCTGTGTCTGTGTGTTCACGCGCGCGCGCACCGCCATCAGACTCATCAAAAACACTACTCCTCCCACTAAACATTAATTGAAAATACCCAAAGAAGAAAGATCGAGTATGCCTACTACCAGTCAGTAGCGTACAATATCAGTACAGTTGTATCAGGATCAGAGTGTTTTATTATGTATGATTAGATCAATGCTGATATCGCCACGGGCCGTATAGTGAACAAGACTGATTGTTTTTCCCTCTATCTGATACCTCACCACACGTTGTGATCTAATTTCCGTCCACCTGCCTACTTATTGGTTAGTTAGACCCATCTTACTACCTGTTAGTGAGTGAATAGAGACCTCTAGTTGTAAAAAAAGAAAAGAGAAGAGAGGGCCCAGTTACCCAAAAATAATGTTCTAAGCAGAAGTGCTCCTATAGGTACGTATGCGTTTGAGTTTTACACCGATAACTAGACAACTAGATCATAATTGATTGGCAGAGCATTCGGAGGCGACAAAGCGCTCCCAAGCAGTCAGCGGCGTGTGCTCAGCATTCGTGGGCAATATTTTTTGTGACATCAGAGTGAATTAGGTAACTTTGAGCACTTCTATCTGCCGAAATTACCGCTGCTTTTTTACAACTTGGTGATGATCTGTATCTACCTTTCATGCGACTGGAGTTTAAACAAAATTGCCAATCTACGCGATGCCCAACAACCTCTACCGACTTCACAAAATGAGCCACCCAACTTCGCTAGGCCCCGAATCGAAGCTAACACCTTGGCCTCGGGTATCCTCGGGGTGAGGTCAAGGATGACGTCACTCACTATGTTTTTAACGCTTGCCCATTGGCTGTTCTCGCTAGCTTTGTTGCCTCCGAATATACTTTCTAACTGATTATTCTATCTACGTTTTAATGTCCGTCTCCGATAGGTAGGGGGCAGACAGCCATATAAACTGAAGACAACCGTTCTACCCATGCTATGGATGTATCTGCAGTCCGCATCCATCAAAAGCTTGCAGACATCTTTGGCCATAGGGCGAATGGAGGGAGTGGGACATCTCAGTAGCGTTTTAATAAACCATCTCCAGTGACAGTAGCACCTGTTCAGTGAATGACAGGTTAGTGTAAAGGCTAGGCTACCTGGTTGAGGTGTGGTGTGTGTCCGTGTGTGGTTTCACCTTTGGGGCGAGTCGGTTTCATTGGCGGACAGGCTAAGCTTCAGGACTTCAGGGCTTCACGTACTAGCCTAGCCTTACCTGGTGAGCCGTACAAAGGCCCGTTCATTAGAGATGTGATTCACACATTGGGATTAGATCATTGTTGCGCTCCAGCTGCTCAGTGAAATGGATTCCCTTCAGTGAACTGTGAACATTGCCATCGAGAGAGGGATAAGGTGTGGCTAAAAAAGAGCCTAACGCTTTGGGAGTGATTTTTTTTCTTCTTCAACTATTCAGTACTTTCACGTGGGTGAGTTGTGGATGCTCGGGTTGTAATATATAGATCTATTTTCACAGTTAGCCTATATGAACGTCTTGTGTACGCCCAGCCAAGGGACACTTGCTTTTCGGATTGATTATGTTTCGTACGGTAAACCCAAACAAAGTATTTCTCCGTATCGGATACATTGGCCTACACGTGGGTAAGTTGGGGGTATGTTTTTAAGGCTATACGGTAGGCCTAATAATATTAATAATAATAATATAACTTTTCAATTGTAAACGTCAGACACCGTTTTGTGTAGGTTTAGCTATGTGAAGCCTTTAAAAAAAAAAAAATCATGATAGTAGTTGTGATACGTTTTTTGGGGTGCCGTACTGGAGTGTCCATTTCCATAATTGCATCGGAGACAAACACGTGGGTAAATTGTGAACGTTTTGGGGAGTGCTTTGTTTTCCGCGCCTTACCATTTTCCAAGCAATATTTGTTTAGGTAGGCTACGTGAGTAACTTGTGGATGTAGGCCTACTAACATTAACATGCCGGTATATATTGTTCTCTAGTGTTATTAGAATGATAACTAAGTTCTAGAGGGAAGTTCTTCTTTTTACAGTGTATGCCTACTATGGGTCGATACAAAGGCTCTATAACCGAAAGGCGCTGCTCTTGTGGCGACTGCGTGTTGGCTTCAGCGAAAAGTGGAGCTCATAACACTAAGGCAAATTTCTCTGAGAAGGGATGAATACAGTATGCAAAATAAAAAAAAAAGAAATATAAGATAAAAAAAAAAAAAATAACGTTAGTTTAATATAGGAAAAACACTAGGCCTATACAACCCAAAGCTCAAATCGCACCAGCGCGCTGGTAACACCTCGTAAGCTCGCCCAAATGAACACAGCAGCCCAGCTGCTTGCTGTTTACCTCTATTGTTATTCTTTTTACAGGCTTACACGGGCTTATACCGCTACACGTTACAATTATATGAATCCGAGCTTTGATGCTGGTCTATCCAAGCGGAATATGTAAATGAAGAAACCGTTGCACCACCATGACGCGTGTTGTGTAAGTGTAAGCTTTGTTGTCATGTAATCGGCTGTAGGGCCATAATTTGGATAATAACAAAAGATGCGGGTAGCGCATTAGCATATTTGGGGTAGGCCCATGGTAGTCCCTACAATAACGTAGACATTTATTTGAGAACTTGAAGCATAATGTGTAGTGTGCACAGTGAAGTTGGGGTCTTCACAGTAGACGGTACGTCACGCTGATCACCGTGCCTGTAGCCTACTAGAAGTCTACTGACATGCAACATCATACATGTGCAAATGTTTTGTGTATGCCATAACAATAATGATGATGATAATAGTAAATGCAAAATAGTGTTTCATTTCAGTACATTATTGTATCACATGCAGAGATCTAGAATCTAGATTCTCCAGATCTAGACTCTAGACTCTACTAAGTCTTTTTAAAGTCAAAACACTTCTTATTTACTGCTAGCTGTGCATGTAGCTTGGACTTAGAGAAAAGTGTTTCAGTGTTACTGACCATCTACTACACCTTTAAAACTAACTATTTTTAGGGTATAGGCCTAGACAGGATGTGGGCGAGCCCTAAGCCTATTAGTTTTGGTCTTTCGAAGTGAGTATCCTTGCCAAACACCTTTATACGGCAGCTGCGATTTGACCTACTTTCTCAGTCAGCACTGAGTGGATCAGCTGTCTCAGTAAACAAAAATGTCACGTGACCTTCATGAGATATTTTTAGATCTGTACATTGGCCAATCATACTGTTCGATTCAGGGTCACATGATCAATTCTATGACTGTTAGCATAAAATTAGGCAAGGCTATCCAGAGTCAAAACAAAGAGGTTTGGGGATGACAAGAGGAATAAGTAGGTGTAGTTTCAAGTCGATGAACAGCATTTCAACACAATACAAGGGCAGTGTTGTTCCCAGGCGTATTTATATAGGATTAATCACACAATCATATTTTTCTTTTCAAAACCAATCCTGATCAAGACAATTATTAACCAATAGTAGACGAGACTGAGTGAATGTGTTGTTGATTGTTTTTCAATGACCTAGATCTAGGTCTAGGTCTAACTTGTGTTGAACCTCTCTGTTTACTTCGTGCTGTGTGGTAAAAATAACGGGATCAACAAAGGCAAAGACGGTTTGAGACAATCCTGTGTGGTGAGTGAGTGAGGTAAGGAAGGCATACCACAAAGGAAGTGATGATCGTAAACAACACAGTAGGACAGTTCGATGTCGTGTCAACAAACACGAGCATATTGTTCATCTGTGTGTCTTGTAACTTGCTTACTTTCTCTCGTCGTGGAGTGCTTTAACAATGAATGAAATTAATGTTCTACTATACTAGATATATTGTGCTGTTAGTTAGCTATCTGTAGACTGTAGAGTAGGCTAGACATCGAAGAGTGAGCAAACAAAATGTAGATCTCTCTCTCTCTCTCTCTTACTCATGGCTTAACCGAGATTTAGAGAGGTCCGTATCTTGATGGAGAGATATTATAATCTAGATTCATTCTCATTCATCTTTGATTGTTTTACTCTCACTTGTTTGGCTTCCTTGCGGGGGACCATATTGGTCATTCATACTGAATGAATGTTCTGCTACTCTAGCAGAGATATATGTGTACTTCTGTCTGTTCACTGTTGTTAACTATAGACTAACTAAGAATTGAGTTTCAGTCTAGATCTAGATCTAGAACACAGTGAGTGAGTATGCCTAAACGCCTAAACAAAATGTAGATCCAGAAATCTAGATCTCTCTCTTAACTTAGTCCTCTTAGGCCCTTCTCCTGGCCTAACTGAGATTTAGAGAGGTCTATCAAACTTAGAATCTAGACTTCTAGATCTGGGCTGTTCATGGATAATGGTAGGCCTACTACTAACTCTACTACTATATAGGATATTCACCCTCGTCCTAAGTCTTGTCAGTGATGGACTGATGGTATCATGTTCTTTCCACACAACACAAATGCATGCTGTTTTGAAGGCTAGATGGCCGTATTAATTATTGTATAGAAGTCTTTGATGCTATTTTCTCTCTATCAGTAGAAGTATGTTTCGGTGAGTATCATGTTATCTGTTATTGGCCCCTTGTTACATTGTTTTCAATTGATTCATCTTTTTTTGTCTTCTTTTTATACAGGATGATTAACTATTTTGATGCCTTTCCTGCGACAATCCTTCATTGCAGTTAGTTCCAGTTAGTGATAAATTTACTGAGTGCGTGTGACAGACAATAAGACCCCACCATGGGGTTCTTTCACCAACTCAGGCTTCTTCTATGGAAGAATTTCACCCTCAAGAAAAGACGTCCAGTGAGTTTTGTTTGATGCCATTCTTTGAGTACATCACCTTTATTGTCTAAGTAGGCTTACATAATGTTGCTGTCGTTGCAATCAGGCACAAGTTATAAGTTATTCACACTTCAAGTGGTCACAAGTGGTTTCATATTTCTTGTCAAACACACTTCTTTTGAATCATGTCTTTTTCATTTTTCATTTTTTAATCTGCTTCTCTTGTTGTTTTTTCAATAGTAAGCTAAGCTCACTTCACTTTGTATCACAATCAGAATACACAACATGTTGTAACTTAAATTTTGATCCAAAAGAAATGAATGGATGGCTACTTACAATGAAAAATTAGATAAATAAATGAATAATGATTAATTTATCAGCGCTAGAATCCACCTGAGTGCTCTTTGGCGCTTCACAAAGTCAACAATTTTCCACACCTCCGCACTCATTAATTATGTTTATAATTCATATTTCCTCTCTTTTCAGTTGGTGGTTGTGATGGAGATGTTCATCCCACTGGTCCTCTTTGTCATCCTGCTCCTCATCAGGAAAAAATTGCCTGCTTCCAAGATGCCTGTTGGTAAGGCAGTTTCGCAGTCTCTCTCTTTTTCTCCCTCTCTCTCTGTCTGTCTCTCTCTTTCTCCCTCTCCCTCTCGCTCTCTCTCTCCCCCTGTCTGTCTCTCTCTCTCTCTCTCTCTCTCTCTCTCCCTCTCTCTCCCTCCTCTCTCTCTCTCTCTCTCCCTCGCTCTCAATGGTGGATACATTGATTTAAACTCTCAGAGATATATATTTAATTGAATTAAAACAGGGAAGACCAGTGCTCTGACACAAATCAAACATTTAATGTCTGTTATTCTTTCAATCACAGAGTCTCTTTAGTTTGTTTTCCCACTCAGCTGCTTCTCGATTGTGTGAGCAAATAGTTGAACCTAAAGGTCACATTGCGTGATTGCAAAAGTCCTCTGTTTATGAGGCTGCCGTCATTTTTGGAACTTCAGAGCAAAACATGTTCAACTTTCCATCAGAGTCCCTGTTGTTATCTCTTTAAATGAATATGTCATAATTTGACTGTTGTTGGTCTATTACAGAGTGTTGTTGTTAGAGGCATACATTCATATAGTTTATTTTTCCACTCTTTCCATTCTTGCTTGTGTAAGCAAATCTTTGAAGGTGAAGTCGCAATTTGATCTTATTAGTCCAAAACATGTTCAACTTTCCCTGTTATCTCTTTAATGAGTAATGATGACTAAGATAGGCTGTTATCAGCTGACCCTGGCTTTGCTGTGTTGTTTAGTAGACGGATGGGTCATGTCATGCTTATCAGTCGAATTGAGTTCAAGTTCAAATGCTTTACTAGGTCAGAGGCTAAAATCGTTTAACAAAAATGGAGAATGAATTTGAATATAATCTTTATTGTCCAATTTGGCACATTGTTTTAGTGAGATATACAATTACAACACAGTAAGCCACACAGAATATACAAATCAGTAAAAATAAACATACAGTAAACATACGTCAAGAGTTGAAGGTTCTGGTGATCTGGTGGTAGAGTGGTCAGAGCGTTGGCCTCACGAGTCAAAGGTCCCGGGTTCGATCCCTGGCCGTGCCAACTCCATTTGGATTTGAGAGTATTTTCTTATCCACCACCAGGTGCACTCTTGGAAAAGGTACTTTGGCAGGACTTTCTCACCTCACCCAGGTTTTAAAATGGGTACCCGATATAGACAGTGAAATATATTGTCAGAATGTTGGTGTGTGCGCCGGCAGCACTACGATTATGCCTTCCAGGAGGTTGAGATGGCTTTGGAATGAAAATGAAACAGAGGTCTGTCAGGTAATAACATATGCTGTAAAGCGCTTTGAGCTCAAAGAAAAAAAGTGGTATATAAATCGGCTGTTATTATTATTATTTTTATACATAACAGATGATGGTGATGTTGGCGACGCGATAACGACTATCAGTAACATCAAGCAAACTAATATTTCCCCTTTGTCCCCCACAGCCCAATACCCTGCCAGGGCTCTGCCTTCCTCCGGAGTCTTATCTCTCATACAGATATTTTGTGAAGAGGAAGGAGAGATGGACCCTCACGGCTTTCTTAATTTCTCAAAGGACAAGTGAGTGCTATAGAAATAAATTATTATCATTATCTATTATCTTATCATTATCATTTTTTATCTATCATTATTATCTATCATCTACATAATGCCACTAATTTCTACTGCACACATGATACAGTTTATACAGTAGTGGTTTATTTAAGGTCGGCTTTTAGGGTTCTTTGGGTGTGAACACCTTTTTCGCCGATCACATGTGATACACTCACTAGCTACCACTATAAGGGTGGTGAAGTGCACCAAAGTGCAGTAATACAATGGTCTCTAAAGTAGTAACGTCGTATGTGAAATCAGCCTTCTTAGTCTGCTCTAAACTGGTTTAGCTTCGACTGAACTGGTAGCCTTCTCTATCCCTTAGTTGTCTGTCATTGACTTGGCTTGCTTTGTCATAATTCATAGATCTATGCAAAATCAGCCTCCTAATTCAAATTTTGACTTTGGTGGATAGCTGGAGGCGTACATATTCATCAAGTTCTTTGCACCTCTTTCCTCCATCCTTCATCCACCACAACCAACCCAACCCCACCAACATCCTACATCCCCACCCACCCACCCCACACACACTAATATCCATATACCCCCCTCTTTCACCCTCACTCACTCACCGTAACCCCTGACCTCTGACCCCTTTCACCAGTCAACTGGACCGACTACTTGGTCAACTACAAGTGGTGGCCGAGGACCACGATTTCTTCAGGCCAGGGATGTCTCCACAAGAGATGGATGACCTGCCACAGATGTACCAGGCAGTCATAGACGACCCTGCCTTCGTCATTGACTCACTACAGAATGCTTCAGGTAGTATTGCGTTAATGACTTAAAAAAATGAAAAAAACATTTTGCTTTAAAACCCATTTTTCATTTAAAATTTAACTTTTACTTTTACTTATTGCTTCTGGAAATGCGCACAAGAAATGTAATAAATTGTTATTATTATAGATTTATATAGTTGACTTTGTATACACAAATTATAGACACAGAAAAGGAGAGTGGCTTTGAGTGAAGACTTTTCTTCTTTTATGTCAGACATTGTCTCGTTATCTGTCTGTCTATCTGTCAGCATCATCAGGAATGATGGTTGCTGCCTTGAACAAGTCTAGCGATTCTGTGCCATCTGTTTCATTTTTCATGCACGCGAAAGTGTAATGCTTTTTATGTCATATTTTGCGATGTATATAATTCCTACCTTTTTTTCCTCTCATCATGACCAGACATTGGTTTAGATAAAATACTTGGTGACAGAGACCAGTTCAAGGAGTTTCTACTGAAGAACTTATCTCTACCACTGGATGAGGTGGATGCACTGCTAAATTCCACTCTTCATGTCAAAGAGGTGAGATGATGATGGTGATGATGATGATGAAAGTCCTTTGTATAGCACACAAATCCATGTACGACATCTACAGACAGAATTAATACATGCACAACTACAGTACTGTTCCACTCAAACTGGGCCTGGGCTAAACACATTATAATACATGTTCTGTTGTTGTTGTGATCAGGCCATATGTATAAGCTATTCACTCTTCAATGCCTCATTAAAGTAGATATTACAAAATTGTTTCCATTAGGATTTTTCACATATGCCTATCATTGTTACTTTCCCATTCCAGATTTACCACTACATCTTTGGAGGACACATGGGAGGCCTGTTTCAGGACAAACTCAGTCACCTATCAGATGACATCAACTTACGGAGTCGCAGGGACACAGATTCACAGATGCACTTGTCAAATCCAGAAAATGGCCCACAAACAGACCAAAAAGAAAACTCCCCAAATGATCTACCACTGCCCCAAAACGTATTCTTGAGAAACCCCTTCCTAACAAGCGTTTCCGGAATGCTGAAAGCCCTAGCGTCCCAAAATTTGAACGCGGAGAATTCGACAGAAATTCAAGGGATGTTAGAAGCCGTACGGGATATCCTTTTTCGGCCGTCCGAAAGCTCGGACAGTCCGACTGCGATGGAGGCCCTGGCCGCACAGCTGATGTCCAGTCTCGGGGCGCACACCAAGGAAGAGGTGCTGGACATTGTGCTCTCACTGCTGGACAACCCTCAGGACCTGTTGACCGGGGACAAGTTTGACCAGCTGATTGAGATCCTGGACATGATCATCTCCTACAAGGACGACATCATCATTCAGCCCAAACAGATTGCAGAGATGTTGAAGGTAGGATTTCTGTTTGTGCTTGCTTTTTTTTTCTTCTTTCACTCTCTCCTTTTTGTCTTTTTCTCTTGTCTTTCTTTCTTTCTCTCTCTCTCTCTCTCTCTCTCTCTCTCTCTCTCTCTCTCTCTCTCCCTCTCTCCCTCCCTCTCTCTCTCTCTCT
>JAUELK010073159.1:0-22311 GCA_031471215.1 Gastropteron pacificum | reverse complement strand
TCTCTCTCTCTCTCTCTCTCTCTCTCTCTCTCTCTCTCTCTCTCTCTCTCTTTCTCTCTCTCTCTCTCTCCCTCTCCCTCCCTTTGCCCCCCCCCTCTCTCTCTCTCACTCTCTCTCCATATAATACATAGTATGTTGTCCGTTCAGGCTTGCAACAACTAGTGTATACGGCAACATAAGGGATTATGCATTATACGCCCTGCCAATAAGTATCGCAATTCGGACCATATTTGTCATCGTCATGAATAATGAATAACCCAGTGCAAACTCTTCGTATTTAGTGCATTGTGCAATCCCATGTACATATTTACATAATACATTTGACCACATTCGGTACATCTTTACGATTAGAGCCAGTATTTCATAGGCTTAGATCTCAAACCATAGTGAAGTGTCGGGTGATGTAAGCCAGAGCCATAGACACATAACGATTGTTATATCAAGTAACATGTCTTCTTGCTCTGTCCATACATTTCTTAGGCCAGATGTTAACTCTGCCTTGATAGTACAACGATCGTTTGTTTTAGGCCTAGTTGTCTGTAATATCGCAAGGGTGTGCTCGCTCTAGGTGCCTAGTCAGTGCATTACACTGGTGACTGTGTTACAGATTGGGTCATTGCTCGTCCCAGCATAATATGACTACATAGACTACTATGTCTTGATTTCTACTTAACTGGCCTAATCTCCTACAGTTTTCGGCCCATAATAAGTAGGCCTAGTGCTTCTTGTTCTGTTAATTTTTGAAAGAGAGAGAGAGAGAGTGCGCGTGTGTGTGTGTGTCGTTGTGTCTATTGTGTTGTGAGGGGGGGGGGAGGGGGGGGGGGGAGTTTTAAGCCCGCGGGTCCTCTGATTTCACGGTGGCAGTGTGTTATGTAAGTCACCACCAAGCGCTGATGTACACGGATTGAGACCTTCTAATCTTGAGAACACCGAGGACTAGGCTAGTTTGCTTGTAAAAAGTCCCTGGGTTCAACCTGTTCTGCCATGTTGTTATGTGTGCTATGCTTGCTTTGAAAATTATGCTTGGTTAGGCTTCCAATGAAGGCTTTAGACTCTAGATCATTCATACCGCCGTCGAGCGCAAGTGCCTTATTCAAGACTTTGGAATTAGCTTTGGGGATGTTTGCCTTTCGTCTATGTCTATATCGTACTCCATTGTGTGGAAAGTAGGCTAACGGTGCTTCTAGTAATAGTTCTAGGCAGTGACCTCGTTTGACGGTTGGACTAACGCAATGTGGGAGAGGAATTCATCATACATGATATTTCACTCTTGTCCGTGACTTGATTCAGTGAAGACTTTCTTTTTCATTTGTGCTGGATTACCCGATATGTTTAGAACTTAAACTTAGAACTATGTTTGTGCGGCAATGGTCCTATTCGTAGTGTCCCAACGAAGTTCCTAACTACCGGTACATTTGTATTTTTAGATATATGGAAAATACACGCGCGCATGCACACACGCACGCGCGCGCGCGCGCGCACACACACACACACACTCAGACACATGCAGTTTTGATTTTGGGTTTCTTTCGAAGGTTCCAAGCATCGGTTAAATCGCATTGACAATTCAAGGCCTCATGCCCGCGTGGTTAGCACTGCGCACTAAGCTTACGTCCATTCAGCAATGTACATATCCAGATACATGTAATTTAGATAATGTTTCGCACATTATAAGAGTGTTTTGTATTAAAATATGTGTTGTTTTGTGCTCAAGAGTCTGTGGATAAAATGTCGCAATAAACAAAAACAAACATGTTTTTAGATCTGTCGTAGAGAATATGATATTTATATCATTTTTGTTTCAATTAGGTTTAAGTATTACTGACTTCACACAGTAGAACAGTATCTTCTTCTTCTTCCATTTATGACTGCAGCCTCATAATAGAGGACTTTTGAAATCACGCAATGTGACTCAGTCTCCAATGCCCTTGAGGATATTAAAATGCACACACCAGATGTTACAATACAATGTATAATAGCATGACTTTTTATTCATGAAAATCAAAAACCTTTCTTTACAAAACTGGTGCATGTTTTTTTTTCTCTATCAGTTTATTATATACAACATTGAAACAAAAGGAACGGCTCTTCAATATTTATTTCATATTTTAGAAAGTGAAATCTGAGGAGGGAGAAGACGAACAATACAAAAGGAAGAGCGAGTTATATTCAGTGTACAGTTGTATTCAGTGTGTGATAAGCCCCAGTAGAAGTAGAAGACAATGGCAGACAGTGGTTGCCTAGTCCAGCGTCTCTTAGCTGCTTCAGTTCATGTTTCCTATAAGGCAGGGGACATCATCCGAGGCATCATGTCCACTGGAGACCTGGGCATTGTGGAGAAGACAGTGAGTGTGCTCATGGTCTATGGAGTCTTCTTTCTAGGACTCCCTTACAATGGGGCCATATCACTATACAATAATACAATAATAATAATAAAGATCACTAACATAGCGCTCATCCCTCAGTCGGCTCTGAGCGCTTTACAATGACACTGTCCGTCACTCATTCACACAACATCAATCAATGCAGAACACAATAAAAGTACAGTAGATAATTACGGAATACATCCAAAGCCATTTTACATAGCAACAATATGCTCTTCATTTACCATGAAGGTCTGGGTGCCCTGTTTAGATATATTACTCCATTACAAGAAAGCCTCTGGATACTTGTTGTCAAGTTCTTATATGGAAGTTATTCTGATTTTGTTTTGTTATGGCGATGACCATACATATATACAAGTAAAAGTATTATTTGTAGACAGTTTTTACACACCTAGAGACACAATTAGGTCTTATAATAGGTGGGACCTACATATTGATTTCTCCTACAGGAGAGGGTGGATGTCCGTACCTTCATGAACTGCCCACATAATCCATGTCCATAAATATAATCCCTTACATGAGGGTCCAAACCAAGGTCGCCTGCTTAGAAACTAAACAAAATGAGATGATTTTTTTTTTTAAAATTTTTGCCTACCAGGCGGCCCCAGTAGAGTTCAAGAGAGTCACAGAGAGTTCAAGGCATCAACAAACAAATTGATGCCTGAACAAGATTCTCATCTTTTAACAGTTTATTTGTCAAAGACGATGACAGTTCACAACTGGACAGAGGAATAGACATTGACATAAAATAATAACAATACACTAATAGCCTTATTGAGGCATCGGCTTACATACATATAATATATGTATACAAACATTCCTACAATGCCTAATGTTACTGTGTTCCAGGGCAAGAATGACCTCCAGACAGAGGCTGACCGTGCCGCCCAGAGATGTATTGTGGCCTCTCTACACAGGCAGTTCCCTAAGGTGGCCATCTTTGGAGAGGAGGTCAGTACAGCTACTGGATGAGGCAATACAATAATAATAATGGAGTTCATTTCTAACGCACATCATCCCCATTAGCATGAGCTTGAGGAGCTGTACACTTTAAAATCAATATTGTAGGCTACACAGATGTTTCTTCAAAGTTCTTTTTGTAGGGTTTAATCTGCATTTAAAAAAAACAACATTTGTGAGAATTTTGCAATAATATATTAGATTTTAGATCCCATGAAATTTCTGTTCTGTTATTTAAAAACATGATGTGTTATCATCATCTCACCCATGTGTTGTGTTACACCAGGTAAATTCTTTCACAAAAGTTCAAGCACCATGTGTAAAGAAGAGTATGTAACCTGTACCTTGTTCGGTCCTAAACTATTGCTGTGTCCCTGATTACCTGACTGTTAAGCTGTTATGTGCTTTCAGGTTGCTGTTGAGAACGGAAGTTCCGGTATTCTTCATAGATTGTTCGTGTTGTTGTGATCAGACACTATGTATGAGTTCTTCACTCTTTGAGTGGTCTTAGACCTGCAGAGCCATTGCAGGCTAGCTCTGCAACCTGGGACTGGCGGGCCTTTAAAGTGTCCACTTGTTCGTGCAATTGTGCCATGCAGTCACAAGCCCCCTCCAGACCTGATTCTTCATAGGATGCATTTTTATTTCCTGAACTAGTATGATCATTCATATTCTGACCATTCCACTTGTTGTGTCCAGTCTCTAGATCCCACAGAGAACATCCCAGATGACTATGTGTGCAAAGACCTGGACGCAGCTGTGATGGCAGAGGCTTGTCCAGATGTCTACAAGAGTGTCACTGATGACCAGGTCAGAGCCTCGGACCTTACTTCCTTGGCCATGATGATAATGATCATGACGATTAGGTGGAGGGGTAGGAGGAGGAGCATGATGATGATGAGGAGGAGGAGATGGTGATGATGATGATACGTGTATATCGTGGATGATAATTTTATGAAGACTACATTGTTATGTAGTATCAGAGACAACGTAAAACAGAATCTGAACCCATGATATCACAGTCATATTACATTGTTGTGATTTTCTGTTGTCTTACAAGAGCTTTTATATGCTTATGCATACGGAATGGCTCCTTTGTATTCACACAAACTACTGGTCACTGAAAAGGAAGAAGAATGTCAAAATTGTTAAACATTACTTGCTTTTGAGCTCATGACCAGAAACAAATCCTTGATGTGTGAATCTCTAGTGATATAATTCTCGTCTTGTCTTCCTCAGATTGTGGTTTGGGTGGACCCCCTCGATGGTACTGCTGAGTTCACTCAAGGTTTGTCCACTGAGTCTTTTTCAACAGTTAAATTCTATTTGAATTCAGTCTTTTTATACACTTGATAAGCAATTTTAGTGATCATGTATAGTATTTGTTTTAAGATCAACACTCCAAGTTATATTGTCTAAAGAGCTTATCACATACAGTGAAATATAAAATGATACGATTTGATTCTAGTGATAACAATGTCTTGATCCGAACCATATTTCCATGTTAATGGATTAATAAAGTTCATCTTGTTATTGTTGTCTGCCTTTGAATTTGATAGATAATAAAGGTTATCGTATCTCATCTGCTATTCTCCTCTTGTCTGCGCAGGCCTTTTGGACCATGTGACTGTGCTGATTGGTATCGCTGTGAATGGAGAGTCCAAGGGGGGCGTCATCTATCAACCTTACTACAACTACCAGGCTGGTCCTGATGCTGAAATGGGCCGCTGTATCTGGGGACTTATTGGACTGGGTGAGGGAACCTTGTGTGTGTGTGTGTGTGTGTGTCCATTGCACTGTGGGGTGAACACATTACTACTTCATTTAAACAGTAATGGTTGTTACAAATATGTCATGAACAGATTTTTTGTGTGGATAGTTCAACTTGTTATAATAGATTGAAATGTAGGAGATAATGTTTTCTTTTAGAATTAGACAAGTGACCCACAGTATCTTGTGTTGAAAAGAAAATGGACAAATTGTATGGTACAGGAGACAGAGTAGCTTATGTTGGTAACAGTGTATTTATTTTCTATATTAACTAATATATGGTTTGAACATATTTTCTATTATTCAGATATGGGTTCAATGTGTTATTTTATATCAAACAGAACTGTCAAACAGTTATATCATGCCGTCTCTGTCCTGGTATTGATCTTCAGGTTCCTTTGGCTTCCCTCGCAATGACCCTGCTTCTGGCAAGAACATTATCACAACGACCAGGTCTCACTCCAACTGGATGGTCACTGAGGCGGTCAACTCCTGTGAGCCCTCAGATGTCCTGAGAGTGGGCGGTGCCGGACACAAGGTCAGATCTCTTCTTGTTGTGACCATATAACATCTCTTGAAGTTTTTGGTAGAGGTAATCTTTCTCTTTCTCTTCTTCTCTTTGGTATGTGTGGTGTACATCTGTATGACTGACACTCTTCTGTTCTTGGTTAGTTTTATTTTCAACTTTTCACAATACAATGATGATATGTGCATCCCAACATGTAATACAATAAGAAACGACACACTCCCCTTAGGATTAGTTGTTTGTATTATACTGAGTTAGACTGAGTTTTTCACCCCTGTTATACTGTCAGTCTACTTATGCACCCTGGCCTAGATAGCCTTTCAACTTTTAGCCCCTCTCAACTGTGAAAGTGCAACACTTAGACTATTTCAAGACATCTCTGATACTGAACCTTTCTGCCTGTCACATTGTTTTACGGGTGCCACTGTGATAGCTATTGTTATGAAACTTGTGTTTCAGGGCTGTCTAGTATTCGATTTAACAAAAGTGATGTTTAAGAGGTGAATTCAACTCTCAGCTCTCACCAACTTCCACAGGTGCTACTACTGCTTGAGGGCACAGCTCATGCCTATGTGTTTGCCAGTAAGGGCTGCAAGAAGTGGGACACCTGTGCCCCCGAGGCTGTGCTACATGCCATTGGTGGACGCCTGACTGACTTCTTGGGAAATCCCATCCTCTACCATGAGAAGGTTAGAAAACTTTTTCTACCGGTGGTAATTTCAAGTGTAAAGAACAGCTGAAAACTCATTTTTTATCAGGCTCTTTCGTTTTGATTTGCTTATTCCAAACACTTTGTACATGTACTAATTAGTTGAGCCCATTGGCTGCCTGATATGTGAGGAATAGAAGTCATTGGTGTAATAAGTTGGCCCCAAGCTTTCATTGCCATAGACAAGATAGGGCCCACTACAAGGTTCACTAAATAGGAAACATGGACATAAATTATGGAATGAAGAACAAATGATAGCATATGAATGTGTCTACTTCTAGTGCATTTGTATTTCATTTAACAGACATACAGAATTATTTTAGTACACTTCTGAGATTCAATAATGCCAATGCCATTGAAAAGTGATTCAAGCTGTATGTAACTATTCTTTTGTATAAATGTTTCAATTCAGGTTCAGAGACGTAATGCTGGGGGTGTCCTAGCCACTGTCAAGGACCACAGCTGGTATTTGGGGAAGATCCCTCAGGAGATTAAGGATGAGTTTGTCTCGGGTGAGCAACTCATGTGTGTTTGCTGTGCTGTAGGTTGTCTGCTCCTTGGACAAAGAAATGCACACAGGAGAGAGCACATTATAGTGAACTTTACCATTGTGTGAGAGGCTAACAGCTGTTCTTCCATCATGATAGAAGTGGCATCATACTTTCCTGAAGATTCAATTATGTGACAAAGGGAAATGGAGAATTTAACATTTGATACGAAAAAGCTCTGTAACAAAATCTTTCTTGCGTAAAATCCCACTTTTCTTGCTACGACAGGGAGAAGAATGGATTTCTCGTATGAAGAAATTGTGCCCCAGAAGTCTCTTGATTTATGATAGTTCTGAAGATGTTTGTAGTGCCTAAAAGTAGTTACAGTTACAGTGTTCTGATCCATCTCTTTCTCATTCCTATAGAGTTTGTTAACACAGTCATATAGCTCTCTATGTATGCATTTCTTTTTTCTAAACATACACGATTCTTAGAGTAGTTTTCTTGTGTGCAAAATTGTATTTCTTTAATGATCTAGTGAGTGGTTTTTTTTAGTGTGTATGGAATGACATTTTCAATCACATTAGAGTTTCGCTACGTTACTGTATTTTGATTTGTATTTATGTTCACAATTTGATTGTAAATGTTCAAATGTTGTTGTTTTGAAAAAAAAACACCTTTTTTAACAATACAGTTGTCCTATGATAATGCAATTTCTGAAATAATGCTCTGGCTACTCTGATAAAGACACAGATTCTAGCAGTATTGATCCATTTTCACTTTTCACTACACCGTAGAAATTTCACAGTAACCTTGAATCTCTCTGTGCCAGGAGGCACATAAGGCGACACCATGTTAAAGTGATGTTACAAAAATGCTTCCTTTAAAAACAATTCCTTTGTCTGCCAACTGTTGTTTTAAAAAAAATTAACATGGGAGGGGCAACTTCGAAATCTATCTTCCTTATTAGCATTGTCAAAGCTTTATCTAACCGGCCATTGATGCACACCTTTATATGACTCAAGTTTTTTAAATCTGTGTGTTCCATATCCAATACCTTCACTTCATTTCTGATTTCACTAGAATATCTAGATCTTGTATATAAACATTTGACACATTAACCTTTTTTTTCCATCACAATATATTGATGATTTGCTTAAGATTTCTTTGCAGTTTGCTTGAAGTGTTTATTTTCACATTTTTGTGTGTTTTGTTACAATTTCTCCACCATTCCTGCTTCAAGACACTCCCATGGAGTAACCGACTGTAGGCTGCGTGCCTGACCTCTAACCTATATGGTAGGTAACGGAGGAACATTTGGTTCATGCTTTAAATGTTTAACTTTATTATTGTGTCGTCAATTCCACTAGCTTTGCACATTGGAAAAGGTCATGCATGGTTGGAAGACTTGATTACTTTTAATACTTAATGCATGGTTGATTACTTAATTTTAATTTTAATACTTAATGCATGTTTGAAACCAATAGGTAACACACTCAAAATAGAATTCACAGTATGGTATTACATGTTGTGATTAACTTTTTTGTTTTGTTTCATGCAATCTTTGAACACTTAACATCTTTTGTACAGAATGAAATTCTTCAAATGCAAATTGTTGTTTGTTTGTTAGTGAATTAGGAATCTTCACATTAATCTGGATTATCTTTTCCTATTGCACAACCATTGTCTTTTTGTTTTGTTTTTCTGTATTTCATTTTGGACAATATTTGTGTAATATTTACTTTTCTTCACCCTTTCTTGTTCATTATAGAGATTGTAGATTGTCTTTTTTTAGAATTATTGTTTCTTTAGTGTGAGTAATGTTTTACTGGTGTTGGGTACCACTGAGAAACTTGTGGGTATCGGCTTTTCCTATTCTATCCTTTCCTTTTCACTTTTTAAAAAAATGTGTACCTATTATCTAGTATTTAAAATCAAATCAAGAAAAGTTATATGAAATGCAGATCTAACACTAACAGACAATGATTTTTCGTTGGAATCTTCCCAAAGTTAAATCTTAAGTGCAAACATTCCAAGAGCTTTGCCATGTTTCTAATTGCATAGGATCTTTCCTGTTGCATACATTCACAAATCAGCTAGAATAAAATGGCTTACATTGTGTTCAAAACAAAGGCAGAGCTATGATTTAAATTTTGAACAGGTTCAACTTGTAGTGATGATCCTTGGTACTAATGACAAGGAGCCTTTAGCTGTCAGCCCTTGGATTGACTCCATCCATCTCAGCACCTCCAACAATATAAGTCACACCGTATCTGAGCTGTCGTCATGCTGATGCTCACAAGTGGAGAAATACGATGAACTGTCCTATTCACAGATGGATAGAAAGTTATCTTATGTTTTCTTTTTCTTTATGAAGACACGTTACTCACCCTGTTTCAGCACCTCTCTAGTCTTTAAATGTCTCACAAGCAGACACACATTTTCTGTATTGAGACAAAAAAAAGTGTCTACTGGTATCTAATTGAATATGTTTATAATGGTTAAATTATTGTTCAGCTTGCTTCTCTGTCTCTTACCAGACCAAAGCGATATGTAAACTTGACAGTAAAGATCTTATTTAATTAATGTATTCATTCATTCACTCATCCCTTCCTTCCTCCTTCTTTCCTTTATTCATTCATTCATACATCAATTAATGCATATATATTTATTTATTCATTCACCCATCTGTTTCTTCCTCCTTCCTTCATTCATTCAACCATCCATCCATCAATTAATGCATATATTTATTCATTCATTCACTCATCTGTTTCATCCTTCTTTCCTTCATTCATTCTTTCATCCATCATTGAATGCATATATTTATTTATTCATTCATTCACTCATCTGTTCCTTCCTCCTTCCTTCCTTCATTCTTTCACTCATTCACTCCACACCCTCTCTCCCCTCCCCCAGATGAGCCGAGTGAAGAGATGTTACGGCAGCTACAGGAGGCCAAGGCCAGGCAAGCAGAAGGTGGCGACGCCATCAACCTCCTGGAGCTGGGCATGAGTCAGTTTGAGGGAACCTCGGTGGACCCACCCGAGTTCCAGGAGGACAGGGGGGCTCTGGGGACTGAGGGGCCCGCTGGGGAGGGCCAGTCGGCTTAGGGAAGTGCGGGGTAGGGTAGGGGCTGCTCGAAGGAGTGCAACGGGGGAGGGAAAGGAGAGGCAGTAGGCTTAGGGATGAGGTTAGGGGATGGAAGTGCAGGTTAGGGTAGGGGCAGATCAAAGGATTGCAAAGGGGAGAGGAGGGGCAGTAGGCCCAGCTAAGTGTATGGGGCAGGGTAGGAGAATATGTGTAGTTAAGGGTAGAGAAGGGGGAGGGTGGATAATGGAAAAATGAACAGGGGGTTCAACAAATTTCAAAGGAGTAAGAAGTCTAGGTCAGTGCATAAATGCAAGTATAAAATCTGGGGATAGGGATAAGAGGACTCTAGACTTTTATTGTAGCCAGGCTGAATTATAACATACTTCATTTGTCTAGTATTATTCAGAGAACTTACTGGTATGAGAAATTGTACTTATGTTAGCACTGAAATATGCTCCATAGCTTTAAAACTACTGATACAGGTTGTGGTTTGTTTTGAACTTTGATCATTCTTATCAATAAATAGATTGAACTATTCCAGGGTGGAAAGACAAAGTGTATCCTCGTAACTTTACAAAGTTACAGCTGTCATATGTACGCAGTTTGTTTTGGCAGTCATTGTGTATTATTAATCCATTAACATTGTATTCTATTTGTGCCCATTCGATTCTGATGAATTAAAAATTCACATGAATGCAGCAGAACTTACAAACCTGTCATCCAATATTTTTTTTACAAGGGTCGCAAGAATAAGAAAGAAAAAAAAATGCTTTAAGTATTCAAATGATTGCATAATTCCGTACTGTTAATTCATTTTGTGAATTCTGAAAGTCTTTGAAATTATTCTAGCTCCTGTACATTACATACCTTCGACTCTGGCTTAGTCAGTTAATCTGTGAGTAATATTATAGTAGAACACTTGCAATGTTCTTTACTGTTAGAAGTCTGTATCTTCTGTTTCTCAAAATGCGATCTACATCTATTTTGTTGCTTCATATACTCAACTCTATATGTATGGTGACCGTAAACTCCATTATGTAAATATAACATACTAAAACTATCCATTTCTTAAAATTTCATTGGGGAGTGAAAGAGAAGAGAAAGAATTAAGCTTATGATTGTAATTGTTGCATGTGATCAGTGTGCCATTGTAGCGTTGTTTTAACTGTTGCAATAGGCAGTGATTGGCCTGCACAACATCAAACTTTATCGTATTGACTGAAAAGAGAGTTAACAAAGGTTACAGTTTGTTTCGTTTGTCAAAGTGTTCAGCAAATTGCAAATTGGTCATGCAGACAAACCATGATGGCTATTATTAGTCTCTTTCAAGTTCGAAGTTGTTGTTTTGGGGTTTGGGTTTTGTTTTTGTTTTTCTTAAATTGGAGAGATTGATAAGACATTGATTTCGAGAAATGATTGACTTTTTATGGAGATTCCGCTCATGTAAATAACAAACAGTCAATAAATCAGATGTGCACACATATCCCGAGAGAAGGAACAGTCCTGTGTATGGAACTAAGAGTAGGAAAGAAAACAACAACTGTACTTACATGTACAATGTCACAACATAGCCTAGGATTATAGGCCTTTACATGAAGAGAAGCGAAGAAGGCAAAATGAGCCCAAATTTTGTTTCTTGAAGACTGACCCTTGCAATTGTGAGGCCTCCTTTCAGCTGTATGTATGTGTTTCCATATTAAACATCTTACTCGTAATCCTCTGGTGTCATATGGCTACATCCTTATGTCACATATGCACAATGTGTCAGGTTGTAAAAGTGTGTCAATGTGTATATCATCATGTCTCCAATGTGCAATGTGTAACATGGGAACAAGTGTGTCATGATTCGGTGTGTAGGACATCTCCAATGTGCAATGTGTAACTTTGTGTGTAACATGGCAAAGCAAGGCAGTAAACATGTGTTTAGGATGTGTGCATTGACACAACACAATCTGAATGGGTACCAATGCCAGTTACTGTACTGTGTTTTGTTTTGTGATATTCAAACAACGTGTATGTCAACCAGGCAATCAATCATGTATTTATATGAGCAGTCTAAAGTGGCGCCAAAGAGAAAATCCGTTTCTTTTACTACATTTGTTGTTTTATTTGAAACCGATCTGATCTGTGAAAAAAACACTTTTATATTTATACTCCATATTTTTCTCTTTCTGTTTTCATCTTCAAAATTATTAACAGCTTGTTCATACAGCATGTATGAATTCTAAAACACTGACTTGGGCGGACCTAATTTGCCGTATATGGTAGGATGAGAAGTTGGCATGCTAGCTTCTATTTGTTTTACTACACACCAAGCATGATTAAAGTTTGTGAAGACAGACCACTGTACTTTGTTCTTTGTTTCTGTTCTGTCCTCTTTGAACAATAAAGGAGAAGTAATTCTGTCCTAATGGAAACAGTCATGTTGATAATTCTGTATGATAGAGAGTGTTCCATTGCAATATCAATTTAATAGTGCCAGCCACTTGATGACGATTCTGTGATGCATCTTGAATAGTTTTACACTTGTTTTCCTGTTACATCTTACTTGTTTTGCTCACTTGTATTTTGTTCCATTGACTTTGAAAGAAGTGCCAGCAATGCACATACTGTTTTGTTTGTATCTTTTAAGTTATTGTTTCCTTATACTACAGTGGTCACCACTCAACAACCTGCAGCCTTAAAACAGTTCTGCATAAGAGCCAGTATTTGGAGTGAAATAGAATCATTTCTAAGATCCTGCTTGAGTTTACCTAAGAATCTGTTATGGTATCACAACTGTTTGTTTCTCAGTAATCGGACCAAATTTTCAATCAAATATTCATCAAACTCACAGGTGCTATCAGATATCATTTTTTAAAACCGGTGTGTAAACAAGCCCATGCGCAGAACCATAAGCGATAGTGAGGATTTAGAGCTCAAACGATCTTTGACTTATGTATCCTTGCAGTAAGGAGTCATGCCATGGGTTTCCCCTGTAAGAACCTAGTCCACCCAAGGCTCTTTTTCTCCACTCCCAAGGTTCGTGTTCCCAGGTGGAGACCACTGTATGAAAGTGCCAGTCATGCTCTCAGTCCCAAGGCTTACATTACACTGTTAGTGTGAAACACCTTGAGCAGTTCATTACATGTACATTATCTTCATACATAACCAGATTTAATAATTTTGCATTTGTTTGTCCTAAGTCGCTCATCAATTGTTGTTATGTTTATTCAACATTTTATACAATTATATTTAGAATTAGAAATTAAAAAAAGTGTTTGTTGGAAAACAAAAATGACTTCTTTAGTTCTTTCCCTTTTTGTGGAGTTATTTTGAGAGTCCACATTTCACTTCATGTATTGTTGATTTTACTGTACTGAACCCAAAAAATAGACTTCTCTTCCTTCAAGTCACATCTTCAGATTACCTCAGACTTATCATTATTCATCAATATCTTGCCTACAAATTGATACACCTATATCAGATCTATGGTAGGAAATGCAGCGTCGAGTAGACCCTTCAGGATGTTTGACTTTGTTTCTAGTAGGACACTGTTTCTGGTCCTTTAAATCACTGATGACAATTACATGTAGTAACTCTGCAGTACCCTAAACAGACTTGGTTCATTTCAATACCATCTCTAGGCTCCTGGGAGGTACATGTATACTTTGGTGAACCAACAACCTGTTCAGTGCTCTTAAGAACACTGACAAGATGTTTCACTGTATATTAATACTGGATACTCTTTAAACACACAGGTAATGAAAAAGACGAACCAATCAGTTCACAGACAGAGGTATTTATTGATTAATAATTGTAGTAGTAGTAATAAATACAGTAATAAGAGTATGAAGACAACAGAGTGTTTACAGCACAGAGAGATGGTAGCCCTGTTGTTTACACAAAGACAATACTAGGTCTCTAAATACAACTGGGGAAAAAACAAGCTGAGAAGATTGACTTACGAGTGTGCAGCCACCCACTTCAGCTGTGTTGAAACAAGCATAGACTTACAAACTACAAATACACTAAGACTCAAGAAAGGTCAGGTTGGAAAGCTTATGATTCAAGGCAGAATGATGCAAAGCACATTGTATAACTTTCTCACTCAAGCTGTCATGAGGGGTAAAATTAAGCCTTCTTTGTTGATGCCACTCTCAAGGATAATCACACTTTTTATATCCTCCAAAACATCATGTAGGTCTGTTCTAGATCATTGAAATAATTTGAACGAATGAGTAGGCTCGCAAGCCTGGAGGAAAATCAGATCTTACGTAATCTTTTTTCAAATTCAGGTACAGCTTTGCAAAAGTGAAATAACATAAACAGAGAACAATTTTTTTTTGTCAAACGGTTTGCGTAACTAAGCATGTATGATAAGTGAAGGTTCGAAAACACAAAAATGTACATTCACTGCATGGGCTTGGTGATAATCATTATCACATTAGAAGAATAAAAGTGTTAATTAGTGTTTGCTTCAACACAAGGCAACATAAGAAAATGTTAGCAAGAATGAATGCAATAGTGATAAAGTTGAACTGGAGTATCAGCAATCAGTATTTAGTTAATTTTGAAGTATCCAATAAATACACATTATGTCATTTCTATTGCATTTCAGCAGCATTTGAAGCATTGCAACAAACCATTCCTTACACTAAACAAAAAGAAAATAATGAAATTACTCAATGACAATGACATTTTTAAAAAAACCCTGATGTTCTGACTTCTTGGAGGTCAAAATAAGTATTGAAGTAGGCTACAGAAATGTGCACTACCCATGACTTCTAGGAGCCAAGTTGTACATGTACATATTGCTATTGTCCTATCTTTTATAAAGGAAAACAATCAGTGTTACTGGATCACAACACAATTTGCACGCACCATTAGTTTGTTTCTCTACACTCACTCTCAATACTGTACATGAATTGGTACATGTACTATAGTAGAGAGAATGTGACTTTCTTCAGTATATCATGTTAGTAATGAGCAAAGTTAACAAATATAATGGAAAACACTCGGAATAGATTTTTGAAAACTGTTTACTGCTGTAGTACTAGTAGTAGTATAGACACAACAAGGTAATGGTTACAAGATGTAAGAAGTGCATGGTTGAACTCAGTCTATTCATAATCAATATAGTCTTTTGGAGATCAACTTTTAAAACTAATGCCTGGCATGGATCTTCCTTTCACAGAAACCTTCAATAAATAACATTATTATTATTATTTATGTAAAAGACTAACACAATACAAAAACTCATGTACAAGGCAATAAGTCATCCTAAGAAGTTATCTTAAAATTGTAAGTAAATACTACTAATGCACCTGTCGATTGTCAAAATAATGGTAGGTCTTTTACATTATATAAACAATTTAATTGAATATAAGACAAATACAAAACAAAACTATTTGAAGACAAAAACAAAAGCAAAACAGTATAAACTGGTCATGAGAATGGACAAGTCGCAAATTTACAAAAATGAAATAAACAAATAATAAAGAACAATGAAATTGAAGCCAATGCACAGAAAACAGATCTATTTGTGTGCAAATTGTCTTATTCTAGAATGTCAACAATTTATGCAAAGCGTAGTAGATACAAGGGGGACAACCGTGGCTAGTGGCCTGGAAGCAGTACAATGTGATCACATGTCTTGATGGGTGCGAGAGTATGATATGCTTACATTATGAAGTAAGGAAAACTACTAAAGTCTGAATTTGCATTACATTTTTTAAATCTCTACTTTAATTTCAGCTGGCACGGCAGTATTTCAAAAAATGTGAACAACTTAGATAATGTAGACCTATGGGTAGATTCTACACTACTCTAAACACCTAGACTGGCAAAGAGTTTGTTCATGTAGATTGTGTCAAACAGTGGCAAAAAAATTATTATGTAAATGTTATATTCTAGGTAAGGGTTTTGTCTATGCAAAGTAACATAATAAAAAAATGTTGTAAACATTTGTTAATGTAGGTGAAAATATACAAAATAAGAATATCTGTGGTAAGAGTTGCAGCATTGTAAAATAAATATGAGTGAGTAATAAATTGAAAATAATAAAACCATAAACAAAAATAGCTATTAGGAAACTTTATGAACTATGTAGTAAACATAGAAAGCAATTTGAAACCGGTACAACATAAACTATTAGTTGTCTGACAATAGTCTTAATTGTGGTTGTTCTGAGCAATTCCATCCAACTGGTTTTCGTCTATTACTCTATTTTCAAAGCAATTAATTTGGAAAACACAAAAAGCCACTTAAACATGCATAGTCATTTTGGCGTCATATAAACAAGAACATAAATAAAACATCTTAATGACAAAATAAAATCCTATAAAAATACAACTCAAATTGCAGCACAATGGTTTGATACAAACAAAATTTTTAATAGTACCAGAATTATCTATTAAATCAAGCATATTATTGTTTTTCCTTTTGTTCAGGCTCCATTTGGGCAGAGATTTCTCATGCAGTGTCCTGGAGCTTTGTCCTGCTGTCAGCTTACGAGTACATGGTGGTCTGGATGAACTGTTGAAACAGGAAAAAACCTTTTAGAAGACTTTCATGCTCATTTCTTGAACAAATCTTATGAAAGATGTTACCTTGGAAGAAACTAGAAACCATGAATTGGCAGCAAACGTTATGTGAGAACAGTTCTTCTATCTGAAATAGTTGGCGCATTCATAAGTATAGGTCTACATTACCATTCATATTAAAAATGTCTACAATATAGCACCACTTTTTATCAAAATAAGGGAGAAAAAAGTATGCGAAAAATTATCCTACTAGCAAAATGTGTATTGCAATGACAGCTATATTTCTTGCGTAAAAATGCCATCCTTTGTTCATTTTTCAATCACGATTTGCAAGTTTCAATTCATTAAAAATGGGAGACAAGTGATAATACTGAAGTAGACAAAAACCCACACAAGGTCTGACACAAACTTACGCTGTCAATATCGTAAGGAGCGAAACCAGAGTTTTCAGGATCATGGCCTCTGAAGGAAGCTGTGGATTCAACAAAGACGTAAAGTAGATTTGTATGTGACTTCAAGAACATAGGCAGACTAAGAACTGGATAAAATCAGATTCTAACATTGATGTTGTTCCTCTGTGACAAGATAACAAAACAAACAAAATGTACTAAAATCTGATTTTGTTCTGCATCTTAACGATGCATTTGCAAAGTTGACATTGTGTTTTCTATTTTCTCTCTTTAACATAACAAATAACACCCTAAAAATGAAACAACATGCAAACAAACAAAAAGAAGAGAAAAATAGGTAAATACTTAATATGTGGTATAGTTTGCATTTCTTGTAACTGTCCCTTGCTGTGTTTGTCTTTTGTTGCTGAATATGAATCATGAATAAATCAACATTCACAAGGCCAAACAGAAACAAGAAACTCACTCAGCATAGTCTTCAGTCTAATAGAACACATGATGAAGTCACCAAAGTCAATCTGGCCCTCTTTGTTGCTGTGGAAAACAAGATAATCTTTGTCTCAGCAATAGTTACGAGCTAGATCTTGCATCATGAACAAAATGTGATCTGTGATAGCAATACACATGTCGTACATGATGTAATATGAGGCTCAAGTTAGGGACTAAAAAAAATGAATGCAATGCTCATAGATGGATGTAGTAAAAGACTCACTTAGTGGCTGTAAGCGCTTTGAGCTTGCTGTGGGCAGGGAAAAGTGCTTTTTAAATGCTGTCTATTATTATTATTATCATTTGTATTATTATAACTGTTAAGAACTAGAAAAGTGAAAGCTTTGAATGGAATCTTTGACTGTGCTTGGTCAGGTGTGACTAATTTCATGTATTTGAGACAGATAGTACACATCTATCCTGGCAAAATGCACAGTGGTCATTGATAAGTAAGATGAGAATACATTAATTAATTGAAATTCAACAAGCTTGTCTAAGAGTAAAAAATGTTACATAAGCAACAATTGTCATACTCAGGTTTGGATCCTATGAAGTTTGATGCATGGATATAAAAAAAAGCAAACTTACAGAAATAAACAAAGAGGGGACTTGAAACATGAAAGCGACATGAGACTATTATTATTATTATTATCCTCACTCACCTGTAACGCATCACCAGGGAGCGCAGAGACCTGTTGCTGATACGGAAGCCTGGGGACAACAGATTGGCACACATTAATAGACATAAGAAGACAACAAAGGTTTTATTTGAGTAGTTTAACTCAAGATCTTGCATCATTTGTGATGAATACTGATCCCCTGCCCACTCTATCTCTCAATACTGATCCCTTGTAGAAGGCCTACTCTTCTTTCACTTCTCCCTCCTCTCTACCTCCCTTTCTTTCTCTTTTCCAAAATGTATGTGCAGCTTGAGAACACAAGCACAGATCCAAACACTTTGACTTTGTATGTATTGTTTTTCAATTTTTTAAATACATGTACATGTAAATGGTCATTGCCTATTATCTCTGGACAGCTTTCCTCCACCAATACAAACCAAGATAATATCCAACCAATCCAGTGAATCATACAAAACCATCATGGCAGCTCCAGACCAAATGTACACTTACCTGCATGGTTCAGACACTGTCTCAGCTCAGCAGAGTTCAGGAAGCCACTGCTATCTGCATCAAACTCTTTGAACACACCCTGGGTGGATGAAAGAATTAGATGACAACAATAGTAATACATGTATTGATGATGATGATGATGATGTTGATAATGATGATGATGATAATGATGATGATAATAATAATGATGATGATGATGGTGATGATGATGATGATGATGATGATGATGATGATGATGATGATGATGATGATGATGATGATGATGATAAGATGGTAAAAAAGTATATAAATGACATATTTCAGCACCGTAAGTGGGTAATGATTTCTAATATATGGCACATAACTCTCATACCTTCCACTTCCTGAGGTCATCCCACAGCTCTTTGAACTCGTCATAGCCAAGTTTGCCAGAGAGATCGCCCTAGGCTAGAGTCAAGGAGATTGTAACAGATTTCTGCATTTGTTATAGAGTTACACATTTTTCTCCCTTCGCAGGGAAGTTCGCCTTTGTTTTAAAGAGTTCTGTTAGGTTGTTGGCTCAACACTTTATCATGCCAACACGCCCCTTTGTCTATGTCTACTTTGATACTGCCAAGATAAAAATTAGAGCTAAATTCATAATATGAATTAGCGCATTCATGACTATGACTACTATAATGAATTATGAAACCCTTTAATGATCTACCAGAGTATAGGCCTACCAGTTATTTTGTTCATTTGGGTGATAGCAAGTGAGAGACACAATAACATTCTTACGATGATTTAATGTGACTGATCAGGTATTGTGTTTTATTCCTTAATGCTATTAATACTACTTATTACATTACAGTTCATTCAAAGAGAGTTGCACATTATACGCAGAATCAAACAAATATGTAATGTAAAACATAACAAAGATAAGTCCCTTGAAACAGTAGCTCGACACATATAGACAAAAATCATATAAAGCAGATTTCTTGCATGGAGAGAGCAATATGTATGCTATGTTACCCCATACAGTATGTAGGAAGGATACGTCGTGCATGGCTACCATACTGCGGCAGGTGTCGATGCCAAAGCCAGGGAACTCAAACTCTGAAGATGAACAAGAAAGCACATCTCCACTGAAGACCTTATTCCCTTTAAAACTTCCTTAAAACAACACTTACTTGTATAGGTTAGACTACAGGACAACAGCTATCAGTAAATAACTACTTGCTGTAATCAGTACAAGTAAACTATTCTGTCATGTCATTGACACAACGACCAAGCAATGGGACTACTGCGGGGTGAAATAATGCAATGATGTTAATTTGGGCTGCTCTCAATCTTGCTAGCAGCCTGACTGACTGTCAAACCTGGCAACACTGGATCCATTGCCATGACAACCAAATGTTATTTAAACACACCACCACTGTTAAACACTGCAATGCACATTCTTCTCACACTGTCAATCAAATTGATTTTAGAACAGGAGCAATTGAGCTGATTTGACAAGCAATGATAATAATTAAAGATGTGTTCACTTTAAAACAAACTTGAGTTCTTTACATTTTAAAATCTTAGGCCTATAACTGAATACTATATTAATCAGCCACCAATCGGCATACTAATTGGGCTTATCATTATCATTGAATAACATTTTTTTTTTTTTTCTTTTTCCTTTTATATTTTAAAACATGAACCTGTCCTTACTCCAAACTTAATAACTCTGTGTATCAAAGTAAAAATAAAAGAAAAGAAATGCACATAATTGCTTACACTTACAGCAAAGGTATAATAATTAACTGAGAGAAAAAGGAAAGGAAACCAACAATTCGGGATCAACTATCAATAGGCCTTATGTGGTTGACAACCAGAAAAGAAATGTAAATGCATGTCAAATTTGAAACAGGGTGCATAGATTCTTATTCCTGTGCAACAATAGTCAAAACTAAATAGAAAAGGTTTCAATACACACAGTAGGTTAATACATGTATTCTTCGTTTGCTTCTATCATTCATGTATTCAAAACATTTTGGACTTAACATCAAACATCTAGTGCTGTGACATACTGGGTGCAAGTTGTCTAAGGCAGGAACAGGTGCATTACAACACTGATTACATGTATCTCTATAAGGGGCATGAAGGGCAGCAACTTCCCTTCAACTTAGTCCTAATTTATTCCATTGTATTTAATCAAAACCAAATGAAGATCTATCCAGTTAAACTGTTAAACTGTAAAATGGGTAGAGTTTAAAAAAGTAAACAATAATGACAATAGTCATATTTATAAGGGACAAATAGTAAACTTGCTGGGTTGATACTTTCTACAGCTCTTTCTTAACAAAACTAAATACCTTTGCCAGCTTTATACTTAGGTGTAAATAATGACTTGACCCATACTCCAAGTTATCCATGCATGTAATGTGGTTTTATTAATTCACATGCATGTTAGTGACTGAAATTCCCTGTTTAAAGAGACTTTTGAGTGAGCAGTCAAAATACAATAAGGCAATAGTCAAATGTTTTAGTTTATAGCCTAGAGCCTGGCACATGTCAGCAACATTCACAGCTCTATCTGCATGGACACATGTCTCAGTCTACAGCCACTGGGAAGCAGGAGACCAGCTTTCACTGGCAAGCTTTTCGTAACAAGCTCGCATATGTCCGGTGAAAGCTCAGCATACTCATACTCAACAATCAAATCAACAAAATGATAAATAAAAAAATTCAAGTAAAAACAATTGGATCAATTGAATATTTTCCTTTATGTTGATATTTTTCAGATATCTGTACTAACTGCTCCAATAATGGACACTGAAGGAAAACAACAAAACAAACAAACGAATAAACAAATTCTATCCCTACCATACTATCACTAGAGACTAAATAAATAAGGTACCAGGTAGTATACAAAACAACAAAACAACAAAACCCAATGTATAGAAAAAAAACACCTAGAAATAAATGGACTAGCCAAGTATTTCACTAGCATATAGAAAGAAGTGTATTAAAGTAAGAAAAAAAAACCTCACTTTGATAATAATGAAAATAAAAAATAAAAAGTTGTCTGTATATGTATTCAAATAAAAGAGGTCATTCAAACAATACTAAATGGGTGAAAAGAAGAAAATCAAACAAAAGGATTGAAAATCATAATGAACGTCTGTAAGTACGCTTGCATAAGTTACGATGATTTGTTTAGCTGAAATAAAAAAATTAAATAAAAATAAAAATGTCTAAGAAAACGAGACTAAAACAGCAAAGTTCACTGGCAAATACAATCAATATAATAATAATATGACTAAAGGTAGCAGAAGTTTCTTGTATTGCAAAGCATCAGATTTGTCACGATAGTGAATTGAGCACAGGTTTAAAACCTCAAGTTAAAATCTGCGGAGGCCAATGTGAATGGTTTCATCTTGTTAGTTCCATAGTAAATGTGTCAGAATAAATACGATGTGGGTGGCAATAATTCTTTGCTTCCTTAGGGTACAGAGAAAAGGCATTAGTAGAGAGTAAAATGATAGCATGGTCAGTATAGTGTCCCATTGTGTCACATTGTGTTAGTTGTCATTGATGAATACACCCTCTGAGTGCTGGATTGTTTGGTTGATGTTTGTAGAGGAACATGGACAACACAGATAGAAAAAGGAAGCATTTTCCAAAAGAGAGAGAGAGAGAGAGAGAGAGAGAGAGAGAGAGAGAGAGAGAGAGACAGAGAGACACAGACAGACAGAGAGAGAGAGATACAGAGAGAGAGACAGAGAGAGAGAGAGAGAGAGACAGAGGCAGAGACAGAGAGAGAGAGAGAGAGAGAGAGAGAGAGAGAGAGAGAGAGACAGAGACAGAGACAGAGACAGAGACAGA
>JAUELK010073048.1:0-12616 GCA_031471215.1 Gastropteron pacificum | reverse complement strand
TCTCTCTCTCTCTCTCTCTCTCTCTCTCTCTCTCTCTCTCTCTCTCTCTCTCTCTCTCTCCTCATCTAGGCTAGGCATATCTATCTGACTGACTGGTTTGCGTTTTTCGTAAACAAAAAAAGAAGAGGCGTTGTTTAAAAGTTTTATGTGGAACCAACAATACATCTTGATGGGAGTTGAGAGGCATCCGTTTTGACAATTTATGCCGATTTTCACCCATTTTGCTTGTTTGTTTGGTTTTTGTGTATTTTGTTTGTTTTGGTTATTCTCTGATACCTGATAACTGTCAGGGAAAAGCAGGGTTTTACCTCTTCCAATGGCTTCTATGAATGGCAAAAACCTCAAACCATGAAGATGATCAACTAATTGTGCTTTTAATATTTTGATCCACTTTCCATCGAGTTGATTTTAGTTTACTAGGATCTAAAATTTGCATCGTGACCATACCGAGTAATAATTAATTGTATAATCACTAGTTTGCTGAATATTACCTTTATTTAATTATTAGACCAAGTAGAAACTGGAAAGGTAAACAGTGACAGAACGGCGACGGGTTGTTTCGTCGTGGAATTATTTTGTAGATTTTGTTCCGTAAGTAAAGAAACGCGAAGAGCAGAGCTAACTTTTCGAATCTTCCGCTGATGGGCTGTGCCAGCGGATTCCATTGAAGCGTCCATCACCAACTTCAGTGTTTTTGTTTGAATATTTTATAATAATTTCATTAATTTCAGGTAAATAATCAATGTTTTTCATGTAACTATGTGCTTGCAATCAGTAATGGAAAATGTTGATAAAGCGTACGGTAATATCAATACGTTGTTTTGGTCTATTTCTCTTTGACCGTCATCTCGTCATTGTTGTTTGCAGACACCGAAGGCGCCACTTGTCGGTCCGCCATTATTCAGAAAGCGATTTCATGCGAATACGAAATGTTGCGCCCCTCTCATTCCCTCTGATTCTTCTCATTTTATCTTTGGCAATTCTGCCCCATTGTAAACAATTAAATAATTTGTTACGTTGGGTCCATGTCCATCACCATAATAGTCAAAGAGAAGGGCTTTAGGCCTAATTCATTGCCATTTTTAGAATTTATTAGAAGTCTAGAGTAAGAGTTTACACTTCACACACACTTCACACTTACTTACATTCACTACGCCTAGCCGGTGCCACTAGATCTAGAGATCTAACTACGCTAGGCATGCCTATTATAGTCCTATCCTAATAGGATAGGTCTGTATTTTTTAAACTTTTGCCAAGGAGTAAGGACTGACCTCAACTTCAATTCAATCTCAATCATTCATTGCCATTGCAGTGATTGCCGGCTTCTTAATCTTACCACTGCCAAGCCACACAATCACATCACAGTCACAAGACAAGGCTTAAAAAGGGGATCATCATTCATGGTGGGGGCTCCTCTGCTCGGAGTAGGGCAGGGTTCCCATCACTCTGCCTGCTCAACTTAACTGACTTAACAAAAATAGTCTAACCACCCCTGTCTGTGCTACGCTTACGCTAGGCAACACATCATTCATTCATCATCGACATCACGTCACTTGGTGATGTGTGTTGTTTGGTAGAAAATTCAACAATAAACAATATGAATTATGAATGTAAAGGAAGGGAGGTTGCAAACAAGTTTCATGTCATGCAAATGCATTTAATTTTATATAAAATGATATAAATGTATATAATATAGATTCATACAGATTAAGATAGAGTATCTAGATATCTACTACTAGGCCTACATAAAAATAAGTCTACACTAC
Source organism: Gastropteron pacificum (assembly GCA_031471215.1). Classification (NCBI taxonomy): domain Eukaryota; kingdom Metazoa; phylum Mollusca; class Gastropoda; order Cephalaspidea; family Gastropteridae; genus Gastropteron; species Gastropteron pacificum. The sequence goes on along the minus strand of JAUELK010073048.1, from coordinate 10,850 downwards.
ACTCTTTCTACTCTACACTGTTTATATAGGGAGGTAAATTTAAAACGTAAATTCAACCGGCAGGATTCTATAATGAATAAATAATAATAAATATAATGCCTTAGAGGGTAGATCCCAACCGGCGTCGGGCCCAATGGTCAGACCCGACAGATTTCCGGCGGAAAAATATGACGTCCGTCAGGCGAAAGGGGAGACAATTGTTGTATGTATAGGCCTTTCCTATTAAATTATTTCCCTTTTCCCGCCACATGTCTATTAATAACATTTCGCAATCTCAAGTGGTGGAGTGGAGGATACTTTTTCTAACAAATGCCTGTGTTGTCTTACCGTCATGTTGCGCTTTCGGTATGGGTGGCACAGCCAGCAAAAAATCGTCGGGTGGGGATCTACCCTACACAGCTGAATACTGAATGCTCACTGTGTGTGTATGTCGGTTATTTTATCCTATTTTTACGGCATCTCGAACTACACTGCCACCAAAGTGAAAGCCGTGAATGCTTCTCTGGGTACCAGTTCTGAGTTCATGGTTTTTTTAAACAATATCATTATTGTCATGCAAAGTCTTGAATTGTCTTCACAAAACAAGAGCTAAACTTCCAACTTCTTGTGTTCTTTTTGAGTATTGAAAGAGCCTGGCTGTCAGCAATTTTATGGCATTGCAGTCATTGCATGCCGATTTGCTTGTTAAAACACTTGCACTACTAGACATCAAGACAATAATAAATGTCATAATTCTAACCCAAAATTTAAACCCTTTTCATTTGTTTAAATGACAAACTTTCCTCAGCTTTCAGATAAAGATTCTCTGCTCAGCAGGCAAAGCTTTGGCTAAGCCCACACTTTAAAGATGGCTTCTGTAGTCAATGCAATGGAGCAGCAGACTGTGACCATGATGACAGAGGAGGAAGCCCCAGAGGTGGGGCCCAATGACATTGTCATCCACTTGGTCAACCCTTACAAGTGCGGCCTGTGTGACCTGGAGTTCCTAGACAAAAAGGTTTTCAAGGTAATGTCGCAATGAGGATCATTTTCCTTTCTCTATATGTATTTATTGTATTATTAAATTAAAATCCACTTCTAATTTCATTTGTGTAGCGCATTCATTCCCTGGCCCAACAGCAGCAGAGCCAGCTTAATATGCTTTAAAGTTACAGAATTGTATTTCCCTGACAGACCTGATTTATTCCAGAACCTTCTCAATGCATCCTCCTGGGAGGCATGTGGTGGTAGCGGTGGTTGGTAGTTGTAGTGATGCCTGGCCGGTGCCCATATCAATAACATACTATACTATACTGAAAGTATCTTTTACAGGGTTTTGTTATAGTCAGATACCCCTTTTTACACCTGGGTGCAGTTAGAAATGTGACAAAGTACTTTCTACAAGAGAACACCTGATGGTGGATGAGAAAATACTATCATAACCCAATTCGAGTCAACACACCCAGGATTCGAACCCAGAACCTGACTCGATTCTGGATGGTACTTCTGGAATTTATGATTTTAAGCATTTTCGTTGGATACAGGGGGATGCAAATGGTTCAGTCTTCACACAGCAAATCATGAGGAAAGTCAAATGACCCCTATCAACGGATTATATAGCAAAACACATTTTTTGGGGTATTTTTGTAACACTTGTTTAGGGAGATTCACCTCAAGTGTTCTGAGCTCTGTATTTCCCTGAAGCCAACACACAGTTGCCTTAGAGACAGGAGACCAAAGACCCATAAATCGAGGATGTTTGCAGCGACTTTCAGAGTTTTCCATCATCTCCCATTTTGTTATTATTTATTGGATATATTTTGTTCCTTTTTTGTTTTCAGTTCAAGTTTAGACAAAAACTCTCTGTGTGGAAAGAAGATGCTTGGATTTCATCTGAAGCTTTTGGAGACTCACCTATACTTTTGCTGAATTATTCACTAATCTAAGCACACATATGCTGATAACACTCACTCAAAAAACTGCCATATATCTTTCCAGGACCACATGTTTTCCCACTTGGATCAGATGAAGCAGGAGCGGCCAAGCTCTCAAATAGTCATGTCTTTGACATTGCCTCCGGAAACTCCGGGTGGAGTGACAGTCACCAGAGACATTCTTCAGCTTGGGGAGGATGGCTCCATCAAACAAGTCCTACAGGTCAGTTTACATCACTACGTCTCTCCATCTTTATCATCTTTCATGTTCTTTTTTTTTTTGGGGGGGGGGGGGGGGGGGGATATTATTTTGTATTCATTGGTAAACTCGTTGGAGGACTGAACAGAATTAAGCACATCCACTGTGTCTCTTTCTGTATATAAGAAAGTGTAACAGAAGATCGTTTTACGTTTTGTTCCTCATCATGGGGATCCACAGTAAGACTACACATCTTTTCTATTAATTAGATTTAATTTTGTCTGTCAGGGGATCACGTAACACTTGTCCCATTTGTGCAAAGAATCACCCCTCCCATATGTGCTTTTTAATTTTTTTTTCATCATTAATTTCAAAATGACTGTTTGTGCCGCCTATGCTTACCCATGGTTTTGTCTCCCACAGCCTACCACCAATATGACCCTGAACCAAGTGTCCCCGTTGAGAGAGCTTGAAGAGGCTGGGGTGCTCAAACTGGACCCGCCCAAACCTAGTGTGGCCGCGATGCCCAGAGCTACCAACCGTGCAGGCCCTTCATCAACAGGATCAGGTCTTACACCAGCTACAGGGCAAGCGGGCATTGAAGGTGCAAGTTTAGCACCGGGAGTTGTGAAGATAGAAGGTGAGGATGGAGAGGAGACTGAAGTGTCTGAGATCATCGACAACAAGGATGGTTCATTCAGTGTCTCTTTCAAAGGACCCAACAACGAGATGCAGCACATTCAGATTCTCAAGCCAGACGGCATGAAGGGTGACATGATGATCGAACTGACGAATGCTCAGGGAAAGCGTAGAAATAGCCGAGGGACCTCCACACCCAACAAGAATAACGAGTGTGACATTTGTGGGAAGATTCTCTCCAGCGCAACGAATCTGATCCGGCACAAGATGTACCATCGCTCAGAGAGGCCTTTCATCTGTGAGGTATGCAACAAGGGTTTCAAGGACATCAGCAACTTGAAAAAGCACACCCAGATTCACAAACGAGTTTTCCCATGCTTCCTCTGCAAGAAATCTTTCCTGCTGAAATCTCTGCTGGTTGAGCATCTGAAGCGTCATGAGGCTCGCACGACCTATGTGAAAACTGGCCACTCCACGAAGGAAGTGACAGTCCGTACCTTTGTGGAGGATGATGGGACACGGGTAGAAGAAATGAACATGGCGTCTCTTGGGAACAAGATCTTTGAATACAAGCACAGGATTGTCAAGGCAGACCCATCAGAGGTTGTGATCAAGGAGGAAGACCCGGACTCGAGCCTGGTGGTCAACGTACCGGACGCTGAAAGTGCCGAGCTTGTTTCAGCTGCAGAGAACGCTGAAGGGACTGAGAAAGAATCTTCTCTACACAAGTCTCTAATGGCCATGTTCACATCAGAGGAGAAGGAGAGTGGTGCAGATGTGTCTGGAAACATGCTGGAAGAAGGCACCACCAACAGCACTGAGCCAATCAATGTGGACGATGTGAAACTGCCAGCATCTGTGGAAGACTTCATCAAGGTCTATCAGTGTGGCCATTGTGGCAAGCGGACTGTACAGCGCGGTAACATGATGCGACACATCATTCACCACCTCAAGGACAAGCCTTTTGCTTGTGACGAGTGCCCCAAGAGGTTTGTGGACAAGGGTGAGCTAGTGAAGCACAAGAAGACACACACAAAGCCAGTCAGATGTCATCAGTGCAATGGAGCTTTTGCACACAACCGCCAGCTGCTCAAGCATTTGGAGAGTGAGTGTCTTGGCAATGTGGAGAACCTCAACTATTCCATCCTGGATGACGGACAGACCTACAAGTGTGACATCTGTCAGATTGAAATGAAAAGGCTGGGCAACATGATCAAGCACGTCAACTCTCACACCAATGGAGATGGGGGCAAGAAGCCTGGCTGGTATCATAGAAGTGCCCAACGAGCTCGCAGGATTCAGAAGAGACTCAAGGATTCAAAGAGTACATCTGCTCCTTACCACTATGACACAAGGAAGCAAGTCTTTGTCTGTACCTTTTGCAAGAAAATGTTTAGACAAAAAGTTAACGCTGAACGTCATGCCAAGTCCCATAGCAGTGGTAGATTCTTCCGTCAGCAGATGTTCCGCAGGCCATTTAAATGTGACATGTGCCCGGCAGCTTTTAGCAGAAAGTTGTTTTTAGACAAGCATAAGCACAGGCATGACGACAAAGGTGCAAAAGAAGAGGAGACAGCAGATTATGGCATTTCGGAAGATCACTCAGGCTACTACTGCAAGCACTGTGATCAGAAACTACCACAGAAGTACCGCATGATGTCTCATGTGCAGCGCCACATCAGTGACCGCACCTTTGAGTGCACCATTTGCAACAAATGCTTCAGTGGACACTTCTTGCTGAACCGACACAAGAAGTCTCACGTCTCTCAGGTGGCGTGTGACATCTGTGGCACAGGATTCACCAAGCAGTTCTTCCTGGACATCCACAGGAGGAAGATGCACCCAGGACCAGAGGAGACGTACAGACTATTTGACGAGAGCCAGGAGGAGCCCATAGATGAGAAAGACTTCTTCGCTTGCTCCATCTGCGGCGCTCCTTTCTCAAGGCTGGTCATCATGAACAACCACGAGAAGAAATGCCGCGAGGAGAGCAAGGTCATGGGTCGTCTTCCCCATGGGAAAGGCTTCCAGTGCAAGATCTGCCACAAAGTGGCGACGCTGAAGCACAACCTCATGGTCCACATCCGCAAGCATGAGGACGTTGTCAAGATAGATTCCAGTGGAAGACTTTTCATCATCTCTGACAAGTTTGGCGAGACTGTCACCACCCCGTCAGAGGGCAGTATGACGCCCTTTGGGAAATTCACTCGCAGGCCGCGGTCATCGTTGTCCTCGTCGAAGAAATCCATGAAAGTGCGGGTGAAATCAGATCCCAAAGACTCCGACTCAGAGGCAGAGTCGATGGAACCTGAGTATGCTGATGAGGAAGATTTTGTGGAGGAGGCTGGAGAGGCCCATGAAGAAGACGAGCTGTCCAAAGACACACGGGTGAAGAAAACTCCTGGAGGCTGGGCATGTACCGTTTGTCGCAACAAGTTCTCAGACAAGTCGGCAATGCTGGAACATCTTGAGGATCATCCCAATGAGGCAAGTGAGGAGAGCAAAGAGGCTGAGAAAGAAGAAGAAAAGCGTGAAAAGTCAGAGGCTGGAGAGGAGAAAGGGGAGGAAACTCCCATGGAAGTGGACTCTGCTCCCACAGAACCAAATGAGAATGGGGACAAAGAATCTGGAGAGAGTGCTAAAGAAGGAGAAGAGAGTGATGGTGGTAAGAAAGAAGTCAAAGCTGGGAAAAGAACACCAGTGGCTAGAAGTCCGAGGCCTGCAAAGAGGAGGAAGTCTCTCACAGTCGCAGTCACAGAAGCAGTTTACAAATCTCCACTCCCCGAGACTCCAGGATCTGCCAGATCAGCAAACAGACCCTCCCGCACTCAGAAAATTCCCTCAAGATTCCTAGAGTAGGTGTTAACATGGAATGGTGGGGTTTATTTACATTTGGAATGGCATTTTTGGACAGCACTGTTTCTGTTATAGATTTGAACATTTTTTTCAGTAACAGTTCAGTAGATCTTTTTCAAATGTGTATTCGTGTATAGACATTAATTCCTCTAGCTTTTGTTGTTGTTGCTACTTAACTTTAGCAAGAATGATCTAGGTCTTTTAAGTTATTACGGTTTTTATGGTTGTTTACAATCATGTGTGCCTGCTTATGGAACATTCATATTCAGCATGCATAGAATGTGGACAATAAGGTGTCATTTAGTATTTAGCGGTTCAGTCAGATGGACATTCAACACAGATTTGATGGCATTACTAAGTACAAATGTAGTGTACATTGGCATTCATTTGCTAGTTTTCTGCATGAGTAATTCTTTTTATTTAATGACAGATGCTTTTGACTTTTGTTCATTTATCTTCTTTTTTAGTTCCTTGTAGTTGTAGGCCTCGCATGAAATAGTACACCTATCTGTACCATTTTATACTTGTCTGTTGAATGATACTCATTGACTCTTTCTCTTAGTAATCTTCTGCAGCATTTTGTACAGTTTGTTATATAATATATATATAATGGTGTAGTGTAGTAACAATGATCATCAGTTAAATCAGTAATGTTTGAAACTCACAATTATTATTTTATTATGTATGAAGGATTTTTCCTCTTCTTTTTTTCCCTTTTATTTTTACTTTTAACTTGTATTAACTGTTCATTCCCATTGAACAACAAAAAGGCTTACTACCCTAGACTGTACATACCAAATAATGTATTGATTTGCCTGTTTCCATTTTGTTTTTGTTGATATTCCACCATTGCTAAAATCTTGAAACCTAAGCTTTCCTGTATAATAATAGTATTAATAGGCTGACTTTATTCGCACATAAAGTCCTCGCACGTACAGTTCACCACTGATTGAATAGAAATCCTAGATCTAGATTCTCAGCAAGTTTAGTGTATTAAATGGACCGAATGGACACTCTAACCAAGCGACCACTATCATCACTATCACAGTTAATTGGTGACAACTTTTACTCTAATTTTAACGTGCGAGGACCCATACTCATTTAATAACGCTTATTGCATGTAAAACAGTCTATAATAATCCATGCATACACTTTAATTTTGTTGTTTGCCCTTGTGGAGTAAGACTTTGGTTGCCTTCAGTAGGTCCTGGTTAGTGGCTTACTTACATCTTTGAAAAGTTAAAGTGTCAAATTATCAATTGGGAGTTATGCTCACCTATTCTGTAATAAAGTGATATGAACAAGCCTAAAATCACAAACTGACCATGAATCAATACATTGTAAATTGTACAATGTAGGCCTGGCCTATTGAAATTACTGTTACTATTTCATATTATCCTCAATGAACTGTTGTTTCTGAACTCAATACTAAAGTGACAACAAAAATGTTTTCATCTCTAATACATGTGTAACAGAACCAGTATTTACCACCATGTGTATTTCAATGTCATGTTTAGTGCAGACCTACAGTACTCCGGCAATGTGCAAACAAACAAAAAACGAGGACAAGTATACATTTCTCTGCATAAGGCTGTACCTTCATAAAACTGGTTGTAATAATACTGTTATCTTAGTATTCTTAGACATTGCCCAAGTCTTGTGTTTTAATTTTATGTTCAAATTCAAGTATAGGACTGGGTGTATTTTGCTCCTTGTCTGGGATATTTAAAGTGCTTAACTTAAATCATCTAACTATCTGTAAAAATGTATTTTAAGGCACTGTACATGTGTATCACTATCACAATGAAAAGTATGCCCCATTAATTATTATTACATTTTCATTTAATTGCATGTACTTGGAGTTGGAAGGGGAAAAAAAACATGTTGGTACTTTTGAGTGCTGAGCTCTTCACTAACTTGCCAGTAATGATATGTCCCTTGTAATAAGAATTTTATAACACGTTTCTTCTCTGAAGTTTTTGCTTTCATGGTGTCCAGATGTAGTATGCATATATATGTCCATTGTCTTTTATAATTTTATTTTCAAAGATCTTCTTAGTTTTCTTAGCATTAAAATTATCACAGTGTGTGTTTTTCTTTTAAAACTTGTCTAAAAAATTTTTTTAGGTAAGGAGGGATAATCTTGTACTTGTCTTTAATAATGTCAATTCACATACTACATGTACTTATTGTTGTAGGCCTACTTTGAATTATACAAGTATAAGTATAAGAATAATAATTAATAATCACTAAATAAAAACTTTTTGGAAAGACTGATTTGATATTGTGAATGATGTAACATTATGTACATGTATGTATTCTTGCACAATGGTAAAATAGCAGTATGCAATACATGCATAGTGTTTTCTAATTATAACTCTAACTTGTGTAACTGTAAGAGACATTGTGTACCTCGACCTCTGTAATTAATGTAAAGTTAACTTGATGAACTTGTTGATTAGTCTGCATGCATTGTTTCACACTGTTGTTAGTGTTATTACTAAATGTAATAATATAGTCAGGATCACTCACTGCTCCTCATCATCACCACCACACATGTAGGCCTACAACATTATTCAATTCATTGTTACTGTTATGTCTTGTCTATTTTAATAAAATCTCACATCTTCCATCCTACACATTCTTCGTGTTAATGATTTTTGTTATACATATTTGTGCTGCAATGTTTACTTAGAGTTAGGTCTTGATTTTTCTTATCTTGGAATTCAGCAGTAACCTATATTATAAATAATGTAATAATAATAATACATTACGTTTGACGACAGTATCCACTGTGATTTGCGAAAGCAGAAGGCCTTTGCTAATTTAAAGCTCGAACAAAGCGCACAGTCGTGTCGATCCTCTAGTCTGAGGCTGCGACTTTACAAAAGAAGAAATGTAGGCTGCCTTTCTAAGTGCAGGGGCCTAATGTATTCATATCTGGTGATGGGAGAACAAGATCATAATTATCATTATCAATCATACACATAGTTTATTAATGTAATTTTATAAAGTTAAAGTTAAAGATACACTACCAATACCACCAAACAGTGATGTGAATGGTTCAGAATTAGTCTGAAATTGGAATAATGAAATAGCCCTGCACATCAACACTAACTATAATAACACACAGTCTACATGTTGTACAAATAGCAAAACACACCACAGATTGATACATCGACTCAACACAGACACATAATAAAAGGGGATGCCTACAATCTTTTCAGCCTTTATCACTATCTTCCCTAAACATCCATGTTCCCTCAATGTTATCATTATCAATAATCAATGTTTGTATTACAACAAGTATATCAATATTAGTGATCAGACCAGGATTTGAACAGTTTTCATTTTACTTAAAAATTAACAAGTAAGTAGTAAGGGATGGGGCGTTGGTAGTATGCGGGTACTAGTTGGATGTATGCTCAGGCACATAACATACAGTTCATACACGCACTATACGCTCACACCCACATATGCGCCTAAGATTGAAGACATTACCCCTACCCTCACCCCACAAACACAGAGAGAGAGAGAGAGAGAGACACACACATATACAGACACACAGACGACAGTGATATCCTCCACCCACCACCATCCACCCCTAAACGATCGTGATAATACAGGCGAACATCTCTTAATAAACAAAGGGCAACAACCAAAATGTATAAACACCTCGTCATGTCACTATTGTCACAGCAGAGTTACATTCCTTTTCGCCAGTGCTCTTCGGTTTTGATATCACTATCACATGGTCAGAATCAGAAGTCAGGAGGACTAAATTGGAGGAAAATAATAAAAATAACATTAACAATAATGATAATGATGATAATAATATTCATAATAATAATAATAGTAGTATTATTAATAGCAATAATTAATAATAATAATAATAGTAATAATAAAAACAATAATAATAATATTAATAATGATAATGATAATAATAGCCGATTTATAATAGCGATTTTCCTCTTCTAGCTCAAAGCGCTTCACAGCATATTATTACCCCGACAGACCTGTTTCATTCCAAAGCCATATCAACCTCCTGGGAGGCTTACTACTAGTTACCATTAGTGCTGCCTGGCCGGCGCCCAAACCAACATTCTCACAGTATATTTCACTGTCTGTAGTCGGGTACCCATTTTACACCTGGATGGGGTGAGAAAGTCCTGACAAAGTACATTTTCCAAGAGCATACTTGGTGAGGCCAACGCTCTGACCACTTCCCCACCAGATCACGTACTCAATGTGTACCAATATAGCGTAGCGTATACTTTGATAATGGTGGCACTGATCATGGTATTGGTTAGGTTTAAAGTCTTCATCTGTCTACATCCAGTAAAGGCCTAGATCAGTGTTTCTTTCTTACCATCGGCTCGATCGAACCCAAAGGGTTTGCTGAGTCGGTCTCAGTTGTTCGGCGGAGCCTCTGTCACACAGGACAAGACACATCCGACTCATGATCAGACTCTCGAATGTTGGCTGCCCGCACTGCTTGGTGTACTACATCACGCCAGTCTTGCCTTCTGTCCACGGTGTTGAAAATCTCAGGGCTGGCTCTGTCCGTCAGTCCATTCCTTGATGTTACCAAGGTAGCTAATTCGTGGCCTTCTCGGATAAGGACGATTAACTCGGAGGTCCCGGTGTGCACGTTGCGCACGTTAAAGATCCCTTGGCAGTTTTAAATAGAAGAAGAGTAGACCAGTTATGGTCGCTCTCCGGGCAAAATTAAAAATGAAAACCCTATCAAAACCCCCTCGTCCCCCCAAAAACAAAAAGTAACCGATAGGCGCTGCTATGTGGCGACTGCGTGTTGACTTCAGCCAAAAGCGGAGCTCATAACACTAAGGCAAATTTCCCTTGAAGCGGATGAAGAAAGTGTGTACCGGTACAATACAAGAATACAATACAATAAACCCTAAAGAGAGGGGAAGCACCATGGAATTCAACGCGGCAAACCGTTATGCGTAGGCCCGACGTCATGTAGAAGACGTCATACCAGTGCTGTTTTGATCTATCTCCGCCAATATCATTGTATGGATAGAACAAATTAGCACTGAGGTCGAGTGAGATGAGCGTACCTCTATCTAGCGTAAGAGTTATGACATTGTGACATTATGACATTCTGCGTTTGTAGAACTTCAAGATCCTGCAGGGTCGTCAGGTACAGAGTTTGGCCGTCGGAAGTTCAGACGGTGAGATTCAGTCATCAGAGATATTAGATACACATTGAATGTGTCATG